>VMDR010003436.1:0-72199 GCA_007922815.1 Macrotus californicus
CACAAGGAACAGAGACACGGGGTTCTTTGTGCTGACTCTGCACCTTGCAGTTAGGAGTTCAGCTACCACACACACAGGAAAACATCCAGTCTACAAAATGAAGATGTGTCCTCATTTCTAGACTCAGTTAGAAGGGGCTAGGCAGGTAAAATAAATTGTGATAAGTAAAATAAAATAAAATAAAATAAAATAAAAAGTCATCTGTCTCTCTTACTATAGACTATCAGTTGAGGAGACAAGATTTCTTTTTCTCAGTACATGAATACAAATGTAGGAATAAAGAAGTCAAGTAGAAGCAAGTCTAAATTAAAAGGGCTCGGCACACTCGAGAGAAGCCACAGTGGCTCTGCAGTAACGTGGGTCCTCTGGGCAGAAGAGAACCGCCCACAGCACCCCCTCCTACAGCCAGCGCACACCCTCTGCGTCCTGACCAAGGAGGCGCCACACAGGTTTACTGTGAAACGGGCAACAAATGGAATATTGGGGGATTCTATTCCTTGGGTTCAAGTAAGACAACAAGCTACACTTATTCATCACACCTGAGCATATCATTTAACTACCAATAAAAATAATATTTTAAAAAACAAACTATGCTTAAGCATAAACTATATACCACATTTATACGTATTAATAAGAGCTGTACACATCCTACATTATTTACTTCACTTTGATTTCATTCATGTCTTAAGTAACCCCTGTGTGGCAGACATAAAGTTAACACCATTGTCTCCACCTCACACATTTGAAAAATCAGGGTCTGCAGGGGTTAAGCAACTCTGTCACAGCCTACAACTAGAATGTTGTCAAAATAGGATTCCACTCTCTCTAAAAACACACCTTCTGTTTGCTCCCCAGAAGGGACAGATCCTTACTGCACTCACGGCAACACTGTTCTAATGACTTCTGAACTTTTTTGAACTATGCTCAGATTTAATTTAGGAAAATAATAGAAAAGGCCACCTCAATAGATGAGTAGTATTTTCTTTCTATTATATTTCCCAGACCAAGATTCTTATGTATTACACAGACTGATTTTTATTATATTGTTTCAACTGATTACCAAATCTGATCTGTCATATTACAGCAATCCAAAAGCTACTCAGAAACAATATAAAGTTAACCCTCAAGGGTCAAATAGCTGCTATCACTGGGGATGCTCAAAATAAAGTGTTAAAGGGGTTCAAAGCAAAAATTCCAATAATATGCCAAATAACAGAAGAACCACTGGAAGAACTCAGCCATGGGTCCATTCGGAAGGGTACACTACTCCACTGATGTGTTTTCATGCTGCCTCACAAACCAGTCACAGCAATGTGACTATCCTTTATTCCATGCTCGAGAATCTTTAGGTAAAAATAATAATGCTCTCCTGAAATTACTTTCTTTTAATCCTTTCCTTCCTTACCTTTGGCGTTATAACAGAGCAACTGCCATTATTTGGCTTTACACTGTGTTTCAATTTAAATCTGGAATTCATTAAGCACAAAAATGAGACATATTGGAAACAACACTGAACCTTCAATCAGGATACATGTTCCTCTCCCCGCTCTGCCACTAGCTAGCTCCAAAACCTTGGACAAAGTCGTAACTTCTCCGGGCTGCTATTTTCTTATGTGTACAATTAGGATATAAATGGTAAGTCTACAATTCTGTTAATGTTATCCAACTCCTTTAGGAGTGGGTCCTAAAAATTAAAATTAATTCATTGTCACTAGTATCTGCTGGTATAGAGGAAATGACCACCCTGTCTATGTATCTGTGTATATTCCTTCTCTATTGTTGCATAATAAAGGACCACAAATGTAGAAACTTAGAAAACGAAATTATGAGCTCACAACTCTATAGGTCAGAAGTTCAGTGTGACGGTTGGCTTTCTGCTTACGGTCTCACACGAAGCTAAGTCAAGTTGACGGCCACACTGGCCTCTTATCTGGAGGTTCTAAGGAAAAATGCACTTCTATGCTCATTCAGGTTGCTGGACGAAGCCTGTTCCCTTCTTACGCTAAGACTGACATGACCATGTCCTTGCTGCCCGTCAGCTAGGAGCTGCTCACTCCCGGGTTCTGGAGCCATCCATACCCCTTCTTACATGGCCCGTCCATCTTCAAACCAGCAATGGCCAGGTGAGTAGAGTCCCTCTCATCTTTTGGGGTCAGGTCCATTTGGATTACCCCAATATCTCAAGGTCAATTGATTTTGGACTTTAGTTACATCAGAAAATTCCCTTCCAAAAGTTCCTAGATTTGTGTTCGATTGACAAGCCAGGGCACAGGAAACTTAGGAGGCCACCTTTAGAATTCTGCCCACACTGTGTGTGCCTGTGTATGCATGAGTGTTCCTATGAATGTACATGTGTGTATGTCCCTTCAGAAAGCTGGTATCACAGGCATTTTTGTATTTCCATTACACTGTGCACAAAAGTGCTGAAATAAAATGTGCCCCCCCAAAAAAAGATGTGTCCCACAAATATCTGTTCAAATTCAACAAAATACTACCCAACAGACAAAAACACATATGGACCTATGGAGAAGGACTCCTGGTAGCTAACTGGGCTCCAATGTTAAGAACAGAGCCTAGCAGCCATTTCTACACAGGGGGCATCTTGCACAAACTGAACTTGAGGGAGAAGCCTGCACTGAGCTGCCTGCTTCCCACACCGAAATGCCTGCCTGCCTGTGTTCCTGCTGTAGGAGTCAACTCTTAAAAGGAGTTCTTGGAACTGTATTTCAACTAATAGGACTAAAGCCTTCCCTGTCCAATGGGAGCTAGGCACCTATACTGCCATCAGCATCTTTATCACCAATCAGAGTGGCTCAATTCTGACCAATCAGGACAGTGCTTTTTAAATTAAACTACAAGTAACTGGGACGCCTCACTCGCATGAAGATGTGTAAAGGGGACACCCAGAAATGGGGAAGGGGTTGGAAAGGCCAAGGACTGCAAATGAGCAGCAGCCATAGCACAGCTGGGCAAACCAGTAGGTATTTCCTTGGCAACCGGGACAACCCGGTATGACTCAGCATAAAGAAGAGGGTAGGGCACATGTGCCTGGCTAGGGAGGTGACTGGATGGAGGGACATACCCTCCTACTTCTGCCATGCAGGGAATCCTGTAGGCTGTCTTTAAAAAGCAGAAAGCAGGGAAATGCCATGCTCTTTGCTTTCCCCTCCCCTCATTGGCCTGGTCAGCTGCTAGATGTGAGACTCAAGTCCTGGGCTGACAGGCCTTAAAGACTACATGGTTGAGGAGCATTCCCAGCACCTCTCCCTAAGCACTCAAGAGCCTACCTGGCCAGGATCACAGCAGGCCCTGAGCAGGTAGAGCAGAAGAGGAGGAGGCCAGGGCCAGTGAGCCCTGCAAGTAGCATGGCTGGGCAGCAAGCCCCGTGCCCCTGGAGGAGCTATAACTGGATCAAGTGCTGCGTGAGTCTGCCTAACCAGGAGCACAGCTGCACAGGAAAGTCGACACGGAAGAGACAGGGACAAGTGCTGGATCAGCAAGCAGAAGCCAAGGAAGGAGCAGTGCACTGCAAGTGGGACTTTGGCCAGTATGCATAGATTCCAAAGGATACCTGGAGCAGAAAGAAGTATGCTGCAGCCACCTGCATTTTTCCCAAGGACAGTACTTTAAATGGGAGAAGGAATTCTAGGTGAAGCTTAGGAATGGTCTGGCCTGGCAGAGGGTGGCAGGGTTATTTTTATTTGGATATTTTAGAAGGAATGGGCTTTGAGGCAGAAACCTGCCTTTATTTCAAAGTGTTGGTCATTAAATAAAAGATTCCTTTTTCTTTCCATCAAACTCTGTCTCCAGAGTTTTGCCTGTTTGGCTGCGAGTGATAGGACCACCACTGGATGGGTTTGGTAATAGATGGACCAATGAATGAGAGACCAGGGCAGGAATATCTGTCTATATAAGTCAGCTCCTGTCTAGATAGGAGAGCTAACTTATATTTTCCATTCTCACTGAAGACTGTTTCCCCAGATGGAACTGAAACACAGAAGACATCTCCCAGGAGCAGAGTGGAGCAGAGCAGAACTGTATAGCAAGAGAGGGTCCTTCCCCATTGAGGCCTCATCCCAGGGCCTCCTCAAAGCTGTGCTGTTTCACAGTCATGCTGCTTCATAATTAAGCTATAACACCTCTGAGCTATTCCACAACCATGATGTGTATCACAACTGAGCTGTTTGCACTGACTGAAGTTTCCTTCACCGCATCCCAAATTGAGGATTCCTGTTGTTAAATTGGTGATGAGGACCATCAGTTGATACACACATAGTGCTAAATGCTATTATTACATGAGCCCTGTCACACAAGATGAGAGAGAAATGCAATGTACCTACCTCAAAGCATATACTTTACTATTCTGATGGATAAGATGTTCATGAAGCCCTGGCCAGGGTGGCTCAATTCGTTGGAGCATCTTCCCGAACACTGAAAGGTTGTGGGTTCAATTTCTGATCAGGGCACATACTAGGTTTTGGATTAGATCCCTGGTCAGGGCATATACAAGAGGCAATGGATTGATGTTTCTTTTTCACATCATGTTTCTCTCCCCACTCTGTAAAATCAATTAAAAAAAAAAATCCTCATGTGAGGATTGAAAAACAATGATGTTAGTTGCTTTGACAAAAAAATACCAGATAGACTCAAAAGCTAAATAATTGAGCAAGTGAGGAAAAAGAATTTTTAAATGACATATAGTTCTAGGTTATTACAAAAACTCTGTCGTGCCCCATACCTTTTTCTAACAGCTAAAAAGGCTTTCTGTATCACTGTAGGAAACTTCTTATAAAGAGAAAGGCCTCTATATAAGAATTGTTAAATGTATTCCACAATGCCTTCTTCAGCTGCACGGTAAGACAGGCAAACAATGTCTCTCCAGCCAGGACCAGTAAGTTACAACTTAGGATCAGCACCTTGAACAGTGCCGACCAGCAAACAGACTGCCCATGTGCAGAGCAAGACAAAAGAAGCAAATCATTCTGCTACAATTCCTAATTCAGAAGGCTGAAATATTTTGCCATACTTGTTGAATTTAAAAAACAAAACAAAAGGCTGGGACTGGGGGAGAGTTTTAAAAATGTTCACTGTATTCCTAGATGCTCTGAATAAGCCACTGAATATCAATTCAATAACTGATTCTTTAGCAGCTACTTGCCTGCTCTACATCTTCATGAAAATAAAATGGTTATTTTTTCCAAAGCATAAATAATCTTGTTCTCTTACAGGCAGATATGACACCTGCATAAAGATAATTCCTATCTTCCACTATTTGTCCATTACCAAAAGGCAATTGGTATTTTTCTCTAAGCTCTTGCATACTAATACATAATGTTTATTGATAATAAGCATTTTCAGCTACCAAAGAACAGCTTTGAAAGAACATGAATTAACTGAACACACCTCACAGCACCGTGATATTTACAACACACTCCCATAGATAATAAAACTTTTCTGAGGACACTATTTCTGTTCCGTCAACACATTTCAAATACTATTAAAGGATCGCTACCTGCAAAAAAAATCCTCAGCTGATGTAATTTAGCTTTATCTTGTAACACAGAGGAGTTACAGCATTCTTTGTGACAGTTCTCTTTTCAGATGGTACAAAAGGTTTTCTGTAACAACTGTCCCCCGTCCATCTCCAGAACAGCCAGATAAGATTTAATAATCACATGCTACAGGCAGGAGCTGCTTTAGTTTGGGGTTGCCCATGCTCTGCTCGAGGAATGAAAAAATTAAAGGGCACACCCATGAACAGAAGGGAAAATAAATCCCTGTGGTGTCTTTCAAGACGATCACTGGTGCCTTATTCTTTTTTTCTTTCCAGCAATAAACAAGGATTTAGATTCTGAGTAGTTCTTCGATCCAAACCTGAGATTGCAATATCTTTTGTATTTGACAACAAAAGAAAGCCAATGTGCATCAGAACCCCCTCAAAAAAAGCATAAACTTCTCTTCTGAAAGTTAAATAGTTTTATTAGACTAAAGAGTTATTTTTTTCTGAGAGGTAAGTAACTGAGGGCACTTTCACAGCGAGGCTTCAGTTGGGACAGCCATTTAAACTGTTGCCCCATGATTGTGGGGCATTCTGCTAGTGTCTGTCAGTTCTCACCTGCCCCCTGCTCCCGTCCACTCTCCGGAAAGGGGTCTCCATGTGAGGTAGTTCTATGAAAGGAGATGTAAGGAGAGGCTTGCTGGCTAGAGTTCATAAAAGTTCATGTTGCCTCTATAAATAAAAAAAGTTAAGGCAGATGTGCCCTTTTCTATACTTAGCGTCCCCCACTGCCCTCTGAGCAGAATGGGGACCTGCTGCTTCAAAGTACAGCAACCCCAGGCATGAATGAAGCAGCATGTACCAGGATGCAAGTCCAGGTGCCGAGGACCATGGAAGAGAGAGGAAGGCCCTGGTCTGTGACATCGAGCAGCCCCAACTGCTGGCTTCTGGCCTTAATGTTATTTGAGAAAAAAATAAAGCCATCAAAGTCTCCAGAGACAAGGTTTTCTGCTATCTGCAAACAAAAGCATTTCAAACTGAAACAGTACTTGTCCCTTACTCTCTTTGATGAAAGTACGAAAAGTTCAAATTTCAAAAGATTTCCATGATATTTGCTGATATTTTTCTCCAACACAAACACTAAATACTTTTGATAGATATTGCCATAAGAAGTTCATGGTAGCCAAATATACATAATTTAATAGTTATTACTGGTCAACAGCAAAGTTTTATATTTATGTCACAGCAGCTTATCAAACACTTAATAAATACTTGTTTATAAAAAAGAGCAAAAAAGACACCAAAACCATTCTCTCCAGGGGCATACCATCTAGTTGAAGGAGCTAAGGAAAACAATGAAAACAACAGAAAAACAATGGGAAACAATGAGAAAAAATTACAAAATGTTTACTTGAAAGATACTGCAGTTAGCAAGTAATATTTCCTATGTTGTTATGACTTATGTTTCCTATAGTGTTAAGGGAGTTAAAAGAAAGGGCAGATCAGTAGGACATAAAGCTATCAGAAAGGCACCTGTAAAACAAACAGGGTGTGTGGCAGATTCTAAAGAACAGGTGGGACTGAAATAGACAAGGCAGAGAGAAGGAAAGAACTCAAAAACTGCAGTACAGAAGTCAAACTGTGGAAACAAGATCAAAACTGGATATGAAATGTTTAAGAAAGTAAGGACACCAACCTAGCTGAAACGGCAGGTTTGTGTTGGGGCAAAATAAAAAGAATAATAAAAATTCCCACTTTTTGAGTGGCTGATAGGACTTGCCTACCTGTCATAGTGTGGAATGCTACATATCTGTCCTTTCATTTTACCCTTACAATAATCACATGAAGCAAGTATTACTATCCTGATTTACCAATGGGTAAACCAAGGCCCAGAAAATAAGTAGCCTGCCCAAAGTCACACAGCTATGCATAGCTTCAAAAGAAATTTTGTAATAAAGATGGCAAATAGGTATAGAGAGGATCAAAACTGTTACAGAGAGGTAACTGCATATGAAGCAATCACAATGCAACAGAGTGGGTAAAAACTAGAGGCGAGCAGGTGACATGGTGAGCATATGAATGGGGAAGGAGCAGTAATAAAAATGGACTGGGCCCTGGTCAGTGTGGCTCAGTTGGTTGGAGCATCATCCTGTGCACCAAAAAACTGTGGGTTGGATTCCCAGTCAGGGCACATGCCTAGGTCGAGGGTCAATTCCCGGTTGGGGTGCATACAAAACGGAACTGATGGCTGTTTCTCTCTCACATTATTTCTCTCTCTCTCTCTCTCTCTCTCTCTCTCATCCCCTACCCTATGTCCCCTCCCCTTCCTCTCCCTCTAAAATCAATAAACATATCCTTGGGCAAGGATTAAAAGTTTTTTTAATAATTTTTTTAAATGGACTGGATCTAGGGAATGAAGAATATGTAGGATATAGTGGAAGTCATCTTCGTTAGAAGCCAGCTATTTCTCACTTCTTATTTCTTCTCATTTAAATGTTATTCCGTTATTTCCTGTTCCTGTCTACTATACAGTGATGACAAATAATGCAAATATTGTAGCTATCACAGTGTTTTTGAAAGACCTCCTGATCTCATCTAAGCTTAGCCATGAAGCTGAAGATAAAAACGAGGATGACATGACATAGGGGAGGCTTCAGGAAAAATACTAAATGAAAGCATGCATCTGCCTGAAAAAATTTTGGTCATAAGGATGCAGAATGCAGAAGGGTTCACAACAGGCAAGTACCGTGGTCTCGTACTCACTAGGGAAGGGATGGGCTTAGGGAGAGCTCTAAAACATGGGGGTGATGACAACCATCTTCGACTCTACTACATTCACGATGGCTTCCACATGGTATGGAGTGGCCCCAGAATTTTACATTACCCAGGAGGGGAAATTCAAATGCTAAAACAATATAAGTACGTATGTACGCAATAAGAGAACTGGGATCTATAGGAAGGGATTTGTTCAGATTCTCTCAATAGAGAGACAGAACTACTTGCATCTCAGAAATCCCGTGTCCTGATCACATAAGTGCGGCACAGAAACAGATGAGAATTCCAAGGGTTCTGTTCAGACCTAAGGACCCCACCCACTCTCTCCAATGTCCCACTTCCTCCCCCATACACACAGATGACTTCTTGACGGGGTGCAAACCCTACAACCTCCCCATTTTGCCTAAAGTTACAACTTAATTATGTTGGACTAAGTTTCTTCTATGTGACTATACAGCGGCTCCCTTCCCTAATATCCAGGAAGCGAGGCAGGCCAGATCAGTTAACAGAGTAATAAAAAAGCTCCATTTTCTCTGCACATCTGGGCTGCGCTTAAGAAATTTAGCCAAGCATTGACATTCAAAAAGATCAATGCTACCCCAGGAAAGCCCTCTTGAGAAAGAACACAAATAAACAACTTTTATATTTGAAAACCATATGTAACTGGATATTAAAATAAGAGTTTTGGCCGAAGCCGCAGATGATAAATATCAGATACACAGGGAGGTGAAACTGAAACGCAAATTTCAAAGTAGGCATCACAGTTTGTCTTTGTTGATCTAGAGGGAGCAAGTGTCAGGTAATAGAGACTGAGAACAAGAACAAGAGTGTCTACCTCCTTCAGCTCAAGAGCGAGGAACCTCAGGCCACATTGAAAGCTTGCTGTGCAGCCCTGGAGTTGGGAGTCACCAGTCACTGGTGCCATTACCCTGATAAATGTCTGGTGGCCTGGGGGAGCACGACAGAGCACTATATCTGGGAAGTAACTCATGTGTTTCCTTTCCAAGAGGAGGTCAAAAACTAGCAATGTTCCCTGTAGGTCAACAGTGGGTCAGTGGGTCTGGAGAAAGAAGAGTCAGCTTGGAGGCATTTGGGGTCCCTCCTAAGAAAACCATCTGGGCAGGGCACCAACAGAGAAAGACTGTGGCATAGAACACAAAAACACAAGGGCTGAGACACAAGGGTCAGCCTGAGGGAAAAACAGAACAGTCTAGGGAAGCTGTGGTCAGGGTGTCCCAGCAGGGAAGGCTCTGATGGACTTGGAGACGCACCCATTAGACAACGAGTCAGCTCTGAGTATCCGCTAGGTCCAAAGGATGCAATGCCAGTGTGAATCCATAGCACACACATGCACACACATGCACAGAACTTTCGTGTGGATTCTACTGCAGAAGAGTCTGTGACAGCCGCTGGTAAATAGGAGAAGAAATAGTAAGAAAGAAAGAAGTAGCCACTAGAGGTATACTCCAAGAGGCAAGAGCTTCTCTGTTTTTTTGCTGTATTCCCCAGCCTAGGACTATGCCTGCTACACAGGAAATGTTCACAAAGTCCTTGTTCAATGAATGTTCAATGAATGAAAGCCTATCACACAGACAACCCCTTTTCAGAATGCAGAATGCCTTCCATAACAAAGTCCACCAGAGACAAAGATGTACTTCCCGAATGAGACTGTAATTGCAATTTAAAAAAATTATAAGGCTTCCTAGTACCAGAAAAGTCAGAGGACTTGCTGGAATTGTCATTAATAACAGGAGATAAACTTTCTCCTCTGAACATTTTAAATAGATAGTAGGAAGCACAATTTATATTTGCATTGTGATTTCAACCCATGAGCTGTACCTGTTTACTGTACTAAGTTACCCAGAACATGGTTTACAAAGCAATTTACCACACTTGTTCCATCTCATCTTCATAGCAATCAATCACACTTCACAGTTTAAAGAACTAGGGCTCAGGGAATAATAATACTGGTTCTATAACACAGGTTTTGTAAAGCAAACTCTAATACTCTTTCCAATATACCTTCTTGTTTTCCTTCAGTGTTTCTGAGTCAGTCTTCCTGATTCCTATCTAGGATCCCCTATCCACATACTTGTAAAAGGAGATAACCCCAGGTTCTTGCCTTAATTATACCCCAGCTCTTTCTAACAGATGGCCCTTTCATCCATTATTCAATTCATTTAGCCTACCTGGCTTCCTGATTAATGATTACCAAATTTGTCTCAGATTTTAATACATGATTAAGTTCAGCAAAAATAAATAAAAACCTCAAAATAATAGCAGCATAAACAAGAAGGAATTTCAAACTCTCTACATAAACATAAACCCAGTGCTGGAAGTCCTGGTGATACAGGACCCAAATAGGCTCCTCTACCTTCTTGCTCTCCAATTTTTGACTTACGGCACCTGCTTTTTGACCCACCGTGAACTGACCATCACACCTACATTCCAGCCAACAGGAAATAGTAAAGGAAATAGCATCTATCAATTTATACACATCTCTTCTTCCTATGCCCCACTGTCCAAGACAAAATCATATGGCCACACCTAACCACAAAGAGGCTACTGAATGCATCTTATTCAACTTCAAGTTTCAAAACATAACCTGGCACTGTGTAAGAATAAATCACTGCCATATTCATTCACAGAACAAGCATTTCTCAGACTTTTCTATGTTAATATTTTTAATTAACTAAAGAGATTCACTAAAGATAATTTTATTAATTTTTTTTCATCATTGAGCAAAAGTAATACCACTGACATTAAAATAACTGACAAAAATAGCTGGTTCTGCTTTGCCAGAACAGCCTCCCCTCCAATATGTTTAAATTTGGTGGTAAATGATTTGGAATTCTTACTCCCTATGAATGAGAGCATTTTCAACTATTATGTTTTCCTGCTAAGTCAACAGACAATTTATTCCAACTCAGTCAGAGGAAAATGCTCCCTCGTCTTAAATAAAACTCATCGCACAGCATTAAAACTTGAAAAACACTATAAAAAGGAACACCCGAGCCGACCTGTTGCTTGTGTTTATTTAAGAGGGAAAACAAGTAACTTAACGATTCTCGTACATTCATTTGGAACGCAAATGTCCCGCCACTAAGTGATCACAAAATTTAAGCAGCAACAGACCACTCTTCATGGTCAAAATCACAAGACACAGCATCATAGGTTAACCGAAAGATAAAAATTGTGATAAAGTGGCTGAAAGCATAGGATGAGAATCAATTCCTCCACAACACCCAAACTTAACAACTCCCCAATGAGAAGATGTAGTTTTATGAATAATGAAGACACTTTCATTTGTTTACTAAAGACACAGCTTTGTCCCCTGGCATATTAACATAAGGGAACACACTAATCACTGTCATTTGTTCTTTTCAAACTTGCAAATTAGGAGAAAAAAAAAACTAACTATGGTAAATTAAATGACTTACATTCTTTTATTTAACTTGGAAGTATTAGAAATTTCTAAGCACAGGAAAATATAAAAATACCACAGCAATTAAATGTCATCTAGTAAATTACTGGGAAAGTTGAAAGAGAATTTAAAGCTTGCTTTCTACACCAATGGCCTTTCTTTTCTTCTCCCAACACATATTTATTGTTCAACATTATTGCCTGAAATGTTTTATTCTGAATGTGATCCTCTGAAGAACATCAGGGAATTGTCTCCCTTTGGCCCCTGGCATTGAGGCATTAGAAAGGTAAAACACTGCCCTCTGAAAAGCATACAAAAAAAGCTCAATAGGCTGTTTGTGGCTTACTATCTCTGCCTGAGCATCCCAGATTTAAATCAACCTCAAATTTCTTTACAAACAATCAAATCTGTAGTTGGAGAGTTCTGTGCTTTTTTAATCTTGAACTTCTATTTCTCCATTTAAGCTTCCTGAACTATTTACAATATCTATATAAACAAAACCAAGAGGCAAGCCTATTATGTTGCTTACAGTGGCATCTCCTTCCTGCTCCTTTCCTGGGGTAGACAGAGCTGCTTGCCATTTTAAATAAACATATTAATGATGTGGGTATTTTTTTAAAGTTTCCACAGAGTGGTTGCTTTAAAGCAGTAAACAGAACGGTTGTGTCTCAGAGTGTGTGGATGTGTTGAGTGTAGGTTCCAATTAATTTTTAAGATGCACATGGCAATTTTAATTATTAACATTACTCTCTCCCGGGAGTATCATTTCAGACCTGACACCAGGAAAAGCAAACCAACAAACACGTGTTAGACTCTTCAGTTGAATCTAGGAAGAAATTATTTGGCTAAATTAGTATTAATATTTACTGTTATTTAAATGTATTATATGTCAGTGTGTTTTAAGGTGCTCAAAAGAATGACTACAGAATACCATAAATTTACCACTCCAGTTAAAATGTTATTAAGGAAAATACTCACTTAATTTGTCTTTAAATGCTTATAACCATTCAGAACAATTTCTAAATGGAAGTATCACCCTCCTCAGATGAGTTATTATTACCACTTCTCATGAACACTTTACTGTAACGGTCATATATTCAAGTTGATCCTTCGTTGCTTACATTTTATCTGATTTAAGAATGTCTCAAATCATTGGTATATTTGAATACAAGTGAAATATTTGTTCCTTTGTAACATAAAAGGGAGATTAGTAAGTCTCCCAACTAGATCTTAAAAGCTGTATAACTGGAAGGCTCGTTCAAGTTAGAGACTTCATTTCAGCCTGCATTAGCCAGAAGCAAACAATACGTTCCTTTTCCAACTATCTATTCTGAGGTAAAGTCTATTGTTTGGAATACATTCAAATAGTAAGTGGCAATCTTGGTTGGTGCTTCTCAGAAATGTTAAAATGCTAGCAATAATATAGCAATCATGGGACTAAATATTCATCATGGGAATAATGCCCAGACCATAGAAAATGTTAGCCTTCCTGACAAGGCTATGCAAAGAAAACACAATGGAGTAAAGATTTAAAATTTTAGAAAGTCATTCTGATATTATGTGGCAGTTGCCCTAAACCACTTACATTACAGGAAAGCGTACATAACAGAATGCAATAGCTAAAAGAACAACGACTGTAGAGCCACCGAAATCAAAGAGGAATTAAACAAAAATGTCAAAGCTGACAGTCTTATTATACGGACACTGTTACGGGACTTTATTGATACTGGAAAATGCTTAAAGCAAACTCCAAGAAAAAAGGGAATTCTGTTCTTTATATGTTGGACATCTTTGTCAAAAAATAAGTTAATTATCTTGACAACTGTTCATAATTATTTTAATAAATGAAGAAATAGAAAAACTTATTGAGAAGAATGCCAGGATGCTATCCTAATATTTAAATGTTGTCAAAATAATATTCAAAATGAATTATATGTTTGATTGAGCTTTTTGTACCATTCATTTAACGTTTATGTTCTATTTGGAAGCTTTCATCTTAGAAGTCAAATTCAAAACTCAGTAATCAAGATAAAGTAATACAATATTTTTAAAAATCAAAGTTAATGCCAAAAAATGTCCGAATAAAGACAGAATCAGTATTACCAGCTTTTCCTTTTGCTTGAGACCGCAATATGGCTCACAATAAGTGTTTACTGATTCTCTTTATTTCAATATTTGATTCATTATAAATGTTTGGCATTAACATTATTTTTAAACTTTACACTAGCACATAATTAATTTATACTCAGTTTTTGGTACTACAGCTTTCATCCCTTAAAATTCTGTGGCCTTGGCAAATGTGTCCTTCACCTCCTCCTACTCAGCCCCACTGTTGAGGACTCAGTAAACCCCTTTGTGAACCAACCCACACCAGTGTTTCCTTACCACCTGCACCGACTCTCAGCCTCTTTCAATAGCTCCATTTATGAGCGTCTCTGTCTGTCAGGTACCTTACTTATATTTACCTCTCTGGAGAACCTTCAAAGTCAGTATCACCCTCCCCATTCTATGACTGAGGAAAATGACTCTCTGACAGTACAATGACTTGCTCCTAACACAGGTTCTCAGTAATACTGGTTGGATATTAACGACAAGCCAGTAAGTAGAGACCTGAACTTTAACCCGTCCCCGCGGCTCAGTAATCGCCCACTCTAGGCAGCCGTTTTTAAACCTCTCTAGTTGGATTTTGGTGTTCCTCTTCTGTTTCCAATAACAACTGTGATACGCAGAATATTAGGATGACCCTCATGGTATCTGCCTCCTGGAGTCCCTCCTCTGATTATGGCAAAAGATTGAATGGGTGGAGCTAATCTAGTACCATGAGGTTGTCAAAAGCAAGGGGTTTCCTCTGGCTGACGGCAGAAGGGATGTCAGAGAGACATGAAGCACAAGAAGGACTTGACACACCACTGCTGGCTTTAAAGATGGAGGGAGCCACGTGAGAAGGAACGTGGGTGCCCTCCAGGAACAGAGTACAGCCCCAGCTGTGGCCACCAAAGAGAAAGGAACCTCAGACCTACAACCACAAGGAACTAGACTTGGCCAACATCCTAAATGAGCTTGGAAGTGAATCTTTCCCAGAGCCTCAGATAAGAGCCCAGTTGACTCCTCAACTTTACCCTTGTTAGACCCTGAGCAGAGGATGCAGCCGAGTCCACTCAGAGTTACGGTAATAGTTTAAACACAACAGAAAACCTGTATATCAATCTATACATAACTTCTTCATAATATCACAAAGTATGACACTTATCTATTCATGCGAGCTCCTCATTATCTAGGTCTGTGTATTTACCTACACACCTTGCCCAAGGCTAGACTTATTATTGGGCACACAGTTGATGTTGAGGAAATGAATGAATTCACACATTAGTTCTTCAATACAGATTTACAGTATTGAAAGCAACGAGGAAGAAGCAAGTAGCACCCAACCTGAGTCTTCTATTAAATATTAATGGACTAAACGTTTCCATTTGCATCCTAGTTCATAAATTTTTCAAGGACCAGTTTCAAACTATGTAAACTTGGGATATTTACTTGGGTAAATACTCAGCCTCATTTTATAATCCATAAAGAATCATAGAAGTTTAGACACAGAACTGCTTTTCATTGTGTCCCCCACAAAGTTATGCAAAATATCCCCAATGTCACTGCGTTCCTTACTTCTCTTGACTCCAAATACCCTCTCTTGTAGCTTCTTCTTTGCTGTCCATTTAACAACCAAAATCACAATCTCTACAACAAAAACACCTCCTTCAAATCTGCCATTACCTTCTAAGAGGGGGTTGCTCAAAGGCATGTCATTCACAAGAAGAAAGAACACAAAGTAAAATTAATCCCTCAGACTGACTGCCCATAAACAGTTCTTAGAAAGAAAACTTAGGTCACTGAATTAGCTGCTTAATGTTGACCTCCACCCACAACCCTAAATTCTACACAAGGAGGGAGCTGGCACGCACACTGTGTATTTGATCATCTCTGAATCTCATTTATCATGACACCTGGTAACACAGTAGGTACTCAATACCTACTGTTTACTGAACTGCAATAGCATTAGAATCTGTGATAATTTTTGGTATCCTTAAAAACATATGCCATTCTCACCTCACAATGAGTTCACTATTCATTACTACTCAGCAGGCTTAAAATAAATGACATTTTCCAATATTCACCATTTCTTAACTGCATCATTTCTGTTATTCAACTTGCTTTCTTAACTGTAGTGATGTATGCATGACTATGGAACGTACTTTGCAAATGGAAAGTATTATGAAGACAATTAAGAGATGCTCTCTGAGAACAATGACATTCAAAATATTTTAAAAGTTTTATTACAGTTGTCAAAGTTATAATTATATAATTATAATTATATGATTATATAGTCATTATAATCATATAAATCATATAATTATAATTACATAATTATATAAATTGTTATGATAATCATATAAATACAGCCCACAAACATCTCATAATGATGGTGCTATTAGTAGTAGCCACGTTTTGAGCTCTTTACCACAGATCCTATTAGGGCAATTAACCCTATTTGTTGGTACCCAAGAGGAGTTTTATGTTTTATCACATTCTAAGCTCCAGCTAACAGTGTTTCAGGTAGGTGCTAGAATATTCCAAACTAGAACTATAAAATTCCTTAATTGTGTGACCTGGAGAAATACAGATAAACCAACACTTCCACACAGCCAGAAACCTAAATTAGTTCTCATCTGTCTGAATAGAAGCACCATGTTCAAATTCTGTATTGAGCCTTAAAAGATCATGAGAACCAAAACGCAGAGAAGTTGTAGCATTTCTTCAATAAAACAGTAAACAGAATTTTTTTAAAATTTTAATAAGCCTCATTAAAATAAAAATCAGAAGTAAAGCATAATGTAGGATTTTTAACTTCCTGAACCAGTATTACACAGCCAGGGTTAACTAGAAACTGTCTTTGGTAAAGAAAGCTGAATAATTTTTTAAATACATAAATAACTAATTCTGAAATTTAACACCAGCCAAACATTTTAACAATTCTCAGCTTCCAAAAATACCAGCCAAAATCACCATCAAATCAATTCCCATCACTTCCTCACCCTAAACCCTTCTAAGCATCACTCCTGATTGACATGAAAATGAGCAGGGGACTAAGAGGAGGTAATGAACAGGAAAAAGAGGGGAAATCCCTCATGACTTACAAATTAGGTAAACTTCCTATTAATCAAGAACTGGCTCTATGTTGTTTTTGCATATATTAGCATGATCTAAGAACTAAAACTGAGCCATTTAGTCATTTTTACATCAACCATTCCTTACAAAATAGGGCCTTGCCAGCTAAACACTTACTTGGTTTACCAGTTCCTGATTACACAGCATAACTAATCGTGGTACAGACACAGAACTAAATTGTGTGTCTAAGACATGACTTTTGCTAAATCTCACATTTGACATTTTTCTTGACTTTGCTAAAAATAAAGGGTATTATATACAAACTCTAAAACTTTCAATGAATTGATAAACAAATTAATATACACACCCAGTATTTAAATGCAGGCCTCTGATGCAGTTTTGTTAAGAGCAAACGGCTATAAATTTATAGCCAAAAAGTCCCACTGTTCTAAAATTTGTATATAACCTACTAAATACTTCTCATAAATTATGTCCTGACAGCATGTTATTTCTACTTACTGAAAATATTACTGTACTCACTAACGTATAATTTTCTTTCTTTAAAAGATCAGGAAAAACCCTGAACTCATACATGCCAAGTCTTACCACCACACGGCCAGACACTCTGGAGCCCCACGTTGGCAACCTAAGAAGTGACATTTGCTCAGCCCAGCGATAAGCCTGTTTGGTTACCCGCCACAATCTTTTGTGCTGCGTATTACACAGCACAGTTAGGTGGTGACACCTATCAAGGGGTATGCTTGGCAAACTCTGGAACAATGCACATTTGTAAAGGTAGCAGCCAATATTAAATAGATTTTTTCATTCGTCGAATATATAAACACCGATAAATCTGGCACTTGATTCTAAATTCACCAACTGTAATTACAAACACATGTGCACATTTCAGAGCTACAGATGCACTTAAAATAATTACCTTATTGAAGATGTCTGCTTCTCTGCAAGCTACTAGAAATAGCTGCTAGCTACACTGGATGCAATAGTTTTCCATGTGCAAACACATTAATCAGAACAACTTACATACCTGAAAAGGCAAACTAGGGATGTGTGTGCCTCACTTCTTCATTTTAGCACCCTAGGAAATTTTACTCCACAGTTTCCAAGATCTTGCTCTTCAAGGGTACCTTCTAGAACTCTAAAGGAAAAGGTGCCTTTAAGGCCGAGGGCCCTGAACCACACGGCTACCGCCTCCTTTCCAGCTTGGCTTCATTAAATTTATTTTTCATTCGACTCTCTCTCAGATTCTCAGATCACTTTACCACCTCGCTCTTCAATGAACACGTTCCCTAAAGAATCTTTATGTGATATGCAGCTGTACAAAACAATGTGCTAAGGGGGTTAACCTCTGTGATGCACACAGGTTGAACAGGACAGTTAATAGTCACAAACATTTACTAGAGACCCAAAAATTCTGTCTCCACAAAGGTCAATGTCGTTCTAAGTGGATAGAGAGCTGTATTCCCAGCACCACTTATTTTCTGCAGGGACACAGCTGATAAGTGCCTGGGGGCCACCCTCTTATTAGTTACATACTTGCTCAGAGCAGAAGAAAACCTCAAAGGGATAAAAGTGGTTATTTTACAGAAACACAACTCTAAGAAAGTGGGTGAGGCAGGGTCTGTTGTTTGTTTTTTTTTTAAGATTTTATTTATTTATTTTTAGAGAGAGAGGAAAAGAGGGAAAGAAACATCAACGTGTGGCTGCCTCTTCCTGCCTCTTCCGTGCCTCCTACTTGGGGACCTGGCCCGCAACCCAGGCATGTGCCCTGACTGGGAATCAAACCAGTGACTCTTTGGTTCACAGGCCAGCACTCAATCCACTGAGCCACACCAGCCAGGGAAGGGTCTGTTTTTCATTAAAAACCTTATTGTACATTTGACTTTTCAAATTAGAAGGATTACTATTTAATAAAAACAAACATTTCATAAAAATTAAGGAAAGTTTAATAATCACAAACCAATTTTTAAGCAATAAAGTTCCTTCCATATAACAGGCTCTGGGGATACACAAAATGAAATACAGAATAGGACTTCGTCTCTGTTAACAAAGTTCTCACAATTACAAGTGACGCTGGGGGCCACAGGGCGACAGGGGCCTGGCGTAACCAGCTATTCCCGTGTGTGTCACAAAGGTGGGAGACTGCCTGGTACCAGCAACAGAATCGTCCAGAGGAGACAAAGACCAGATCTGTACCAGACCCGCAGTCGTGGCTCCACCACCATGTGAAGAATTTCACATCCGTGACGTAGGCTCTCCATTCTCTGCACCGAGAGTGTTAAATGGAGACAAACAACAGACCTGAAGGTGCTTAACAGCCAAACTTGTTCAGCCCTTTACTATTCTGTCATTTTGTTTCTTTCTTTTTAAATTGTTGAAATATCTTACCCCTGGTGTGCTTCCCAGTGGAGCTGTGTTACAGAGTGAGCTCTTCTGCCACTCCTTAGGTTTCTGGGTAAAGGCTTGAATTAAAAATATATTTTTTTGGTTTGTTTTTAAACTGTGGCTCCCCTGTCTCAGGAATAAGAAACCAGGCATCTCTGGAGAAGATTCAGCCACACCAATAAAAGAGAGTCAGGTTGAAAATCCAAAGGCCCAGCAAGTAGGATGCAAATGGCTATGAGTAAGTAGTTTAACCTCAGTGGAAAAAATAAATCAAAACATATACAGAAAAGCATTAGAAGAAAATATAACAAAGGGTTAAAACTGATTATATGTCTAAGGTGGCAGAATTACAGTTTAATTCCTCTCTTTTCTACTTTCTAAAAGAAACATGATATGGGAGATAAATAAATGTTAGCATATTTTTTATTTTTAAATTAGTTTAAGAAAGCCAACACAGAAGAGTAGAATCAGAAGGAAAACAAAGGAAATATCAGACTTTCCTTCTATATCAGGTCACACTGCATCAGCAAAGGATGGACACAGAGCAATTCAGTAATTGGTATGATTGGTCCAAAGCGTGCAATTTGAGCTCAGACCTTATCTTTGCCACTTCCTAGCTATAAGGCCTTAGGCAAATTATATCTGGGGGCTTTGGTCTCATATCTAAAATTCAGATAACAACAGAAACTTCCTGCCAGAGCTATTGAGAAATTTATGAGGAGACAGTATATGTACAATGTCTTAGGCCAATACCTGGCACATATGAAAAATTCAAATACAATTTTTTTTCCTAGGAAAAAAACCACAGGTGTCACTACCACCTCACTATCATCATCTGGTAGGTATGCTTCATGCATACTATTCACGTATCTACAGTGTCCCCTGTGTTTTAAACTCAAATCTGTGAGCATTATGAAAAACTGGGAACACTTCCAGTTAATAAAAAAAGAGACCCAGAACAATTTTTCTTGACATGGCATCAAAGTGTTAATGGGAATAAAAAATCTTGTGAACTACCCATCCCAAAAAATATGACCCATAAATCAAAATTTTAGCTTTCTAACCTGTTTAAAAGAAAATTAATATTCAGAACAAATAAATTCACACAATGAAAACACCTCCAGGTATTAGGAAATTGGACAGAAAATATAAAAATAAGTCTAGAAAAATGAGTGGTCAAAAGAAAAATTATTTTAATTATACAAATTAAAAGATCTTTTAAAAAATATTTCTTCCTTAACCGAACTTCCAAATCTAGATGCCTTCCAAAAAGATCCTCCACTGATTCCTCTACTGATGGTTTGGAAAAAAGGGAAAAGGACATTTCATTAACATTTTTTTTAAAAAGGAAAGGCCTCCTCCTCTCTAAATCTAGTTTAAAATTTCCCTTCCTGCCCTCCTACTGCTAGAAAAGAATATTCTGAAATTCTGGATACTTAATAGTAAGAGCTCTCAAAAATTCGGGGTGATCGGCTTACAATTGCCTTTACCTTCCCTGGCTTCCTGGTGCTCTGGGGTTGGCATGTATGATCCCCTCCTCCGCAGGGGCAGAGAGGCGTTTGTTGTAAGAGCATGAATATTATCAAAGGTCAGGAAGTCACTGGATACTTTTTCCTAGGGAAGTGTAACCTGAGACAGCTATCTACAAGAAACAAAATATGAGACAATAACGTCACTCAGGAATGGCCATATGTTCTCAGAGAGTCACACCAGTCCATCTCTAAGAGATTTATGACGGAATAGAAGCCTGACAATTGCCTATCAGTCTCCTCCCAAGTTTCCATCTATCAATTTTTATTTCCTTCAAGCCTAACAAGTAGCATAATTGTTATGTTCCTCCTATTTAAGGCTGACAGATGAGAAGCTCTGACTAGAAAGGCAGTCTCCCTTTATTCCTCATTAGGTAATGCACACCGTGGCACTTAGACTCCAAAGCTAATTAATGACCATTTCGGGATTTTTAGAAAGGTCTCAGTGCCCTGGGCTTAAACTGGAGCTATGTCAGAAGGAAACTGGACAAGGTTTTCTTTAATGAGGACAATTAACCTATATTATCACCAAGTCTTATAACACACTATAGGAACAATAAATTCTTATAGAAAATCCAGGAGTTCTTTGCATCTTCATTTTGCTGGGAGGAAATCAGAACTCAGAGAAACTGGTTTACCCAGGACCACAGAGCTCTGACAATGTACGGCTGCCACTCAAGGGGGCATTTGGCTAGAAAGCTTCCACTGTGCCTTTCAGCACCCAGAGCCGGCGAAGTGTATTTTCCGAAGTCCCAGGATGCTTTGTAAGGTACTGTAACCTATGCTTTGGTTTAATAACAAAGAAAAGGGTGTCTTTGATCCCATCTGTCAGAATGCCTGGTGCAACCACAACTAACAGGGAGCAGAACATTGTCGTGGGAATTCCTAAATTGAAACAAATGGAAAGGCCCCCATCTCTAGTCGTTCCCCTCACAGCAGAATCCCTGCTTCTGAGTAGGTGAAATGCATTCCTCACACTCTAAACCCACCTCTGCACCAAATTACAAGACCTGAGTTCTAATAATTATTGTAGTTATAAATTTCTCTTCAGTTCTGTGGCTATGTTCCTCCTTCACATCAGATGATGAGCACACAAACCCTAGTTCAGTACACATTTAATGAGTGCCTGCTATGTGCCAGGCTCTGTGTTAAGCCGATGAAGATGCGAGGAATAAAGACTCCATAAAAAGGCTCGTCTTACAGAGGCGTTAGATAGAACATGTTCAATTCAAACACTACAGTGCCAGACAAAAAGTGAGGGCTGTTGGTCAAAGTCCGCTCTGTTTCTTAAGAGAGATTTTACTGACATTCAGTGACATTGGGGGGAAAGAACTGGAACTTTTTAAATGCCACTGAAGCTAATTTTCCTTTAAAACTATCTGCATGCCGCCGTTTAGTAAATCACATTCTTGAGGTGGCAACATTCTATGAGGTTTCACGTTAGTATTTAAATCATTCTTTCACGAACAATTTTAGGGAAAAGGAAAAGCATGTAAGAGGTAGTATGTTTCCATGTGAGAACACTCCTTAAATCCAAGTCCTTTGATTTTTCTTTTTTAAGTCAATTGCTGATGCATAATTCATTAGGAGAGTCTTTAGAACGGCAGGAGTGGGAGAGCTGGTGAACAATTTGCAAAATACACAAAGAAAAAACCTTACAGTTCTTCCAGAAGCAATCCAGCAAAACTGAAACAGCTACAGAGCCTGTAGGAGAGAAAACGCACGGATGGGAGGGGACCCCGATCCTAATCCCTGCTCCATCAGTAACCAGAAGACAGCTTCGGGTTGATCACCGTCATCTCCAGACCTCCATTTCTTCATTTCTAAAGTAAGGATAACACTGTTTGCTCTATTTATACCACACAGCTCTCAGGAGGAGGCAAACATAATACTGGATGGGAAAGCACTTTGAAAAAACATTACATCCTACATAATGGTCACACTTACTCATTAAGGAAATCTTAGAGATTTAGTCAGGGCAAGACATTGACTTTTCTGTAAATGTTGAAATAGCTTGCATATTTTAATCTCTATTTCTGTCTTTTCTCACCAAAATTAACTTGGAATTTTTTTAAGGAGCTTTCTAAATCAGTCAGTTGTCCTCTTACTCCACTGTTTTTAGAAATTATCTCAGAGAGTCAATTTGAATGCAGAAGGTCTTTCTTAGACAATAGGTTCATTGCATATTTATAAATATAGTCCCTATTCAGTAGAATGCTATAATAAAGAAGTCTTATTTCTTGTTTTTAAATTTTTAATACTAAAAGTGACCAAAATAGAATGTAATTCAGAAAGAAAAAAGAAACAGAAAATGAAAAACACAATTTAAGCTATTATAAGGGCAAAAACAAATGGACAACCTCTTACTCTCCCTGCTCCTTTGTCAAAATGTCCATGTTTTCTGGTCCATATGAAAACTGGACAAGGGTGAGTTTCTTCCCTAACCTGTTGGCACACCCTAGAAAATCCACCCAGCAGCTGCCATTCATAGAGAGCAGGGGAATAAGGAGGTAAAAGGCTCGTCTGATGAGTGACTTTTATTGACTAGAAAGTGGAGGGGGGGGAAGGGTTACAGCTATTTTACTGGAAGGTACACAGATTAAACCCAATGACTTGTGTGTCCTTTCAAATTAACTCCATTTATAAAACCTCTCATTAAATGTAATCTAATTTAAATGTGCACTGGAACCACTTGTATTTGTTACTCCTCTCTTGATGAGCAATTAGTTTTATTCTTGCTTTCCTTACCAGATCTACTCAGAGCTAAAACACAGTGGAGGTAAGAAACAGTTATTAAATCATCTTGTGCTGAGCTTTCTCCATCTAAATAAATCTAGTCCCCCCACCAAATCCTAGCCACTGTGGGCTGGTAACACAAGTAGCACAGAAATTAGAGCTTTTTGCTTTCTCCAAAAGTCATAATTGACAAGGAGACATATGAAAAGATGTGCAATAGCAATGGTCATCCAGAAAAGGCACATCAAAACCGAAATAAGATTACTTCACACCTGCTAGAATATCAAAAAAAAAAAAAGAGAGAGAAAAAAACAATAGCAAGTATTAATAAGGATGTGGAGAAAATGGAATATTCATAGACTGCTAGTAGGAATAGAAAGTGGCCCACTTTGGAAAACAATCTGGTAGTCCCTCAACTGGTTAAACTTAGAGTTATCATATGACCAGTAATTCTACTCCTAGGAATATACCCCAAAAAACTGAAAATGGGTATTCAAACAAAAACTTGTATAGGAATATTCATAGAAACACTATTCACAATACCCAAAAGGTGTAAACAACCTAAATGCCCATCAACTGATGAATGGTTAAACAAAATGTGGTGTGTTCATACAATGGAATCCACACAGCAGAATATTATTTGGCCGTAAAAAAGAATGAAGTACTGATGAATGCTACAACATAATAAGCCTTGAAAACATTTTGCTGTGTGAAAGAAGTCCGCTACAAATGACTGCATATTACATTGTTCCATTTACATGAATAGCCCAAAACTGGCAAATCTATATAACACATAAGAAGAAAGACCAATGTTTGCATAGGGCAGGGGGCAAGGGTTTGGGAGTGATAGCTAAAGGATATGGAGTCTCTTTTCGAAATAAAACCACCGAATTGCACGATTTAAACTGATGAATTGTATGATATATTAATTACATATCTCAATAAAGCTATTACCAAAAAAATTTTTAAAACGAGGAGAAAGGTAGACAGTTTTAGAGATCAGTTAAATTAATCAATGTAGTTCAAAAATGGAATCACTTTAATTATAAATATTTCATTAGAAAAATCATATGAACAAACAAAAATAATTTTTAAAAGTTGCCATGTATCCAGCCTGTATCACTATCCAGGAATTTTACAGACTTCATCTCAAACCCCCCTAGCATGCGGTTATTGTTATTTCCATTACGTACTCAAGGAAAATTCTGAGAATGCATAGCTTGACTTTGCTCAGAGAGTCTGAAAACCACCCAGAACCTATACCCAAGGTTACCTAACACCAAAGCTGGGCTCTTTCAGCTGTATTGTGGCATCATTTCAGAAGAAAAAGAAAAGAAAGAAAACACAAAAGGAAAAAGAATCATGTTTTCTCTATCAGGCATATGCCCAAAGGAAATTACATGAGTAATTTAGGTATAAAGAAGGAAAAAGCATCTGCCCAATATCGTTGTGCCTGTATTGCATGACATTTTCACTCACTCCTTAGATAAATATTTCCTGAAAGTCTACTATTTGCAAAATAGAAAGATGGCTGTTAAAACTTTTTACATGAATACTACATTTGTTCAGATTTTGCTTCCTTATCTTGTAACAGTATTTTGTGACTTAGGTTTATTTAAAATATAATGAAGAAAAAGCCTAAAAAATGTTATAAGCTCTATGCATTAGCATTCAAAAAATTTTGAATAGATATGCTAAAATTCGTAATCAAAAGGATTAAACTCTCCAGAATCCACAAGGGGCACAAATACGGTATGTGCAGGCCTACGCCTAGGTCTTTACGCTTAATCTGGTCATTGGGATTCACAGTTCCTATTTGTATCTTCATAAACTTAATAAACTTCAAAACTCCCTACTTCCACCTCCCCATGAAAAGTTAAATCTATAAACATAAAGTAAAACAAATCAAACATATTGGTGAGTGGATGGATCTCTTTAGAAGTACTCACTGAACCACATGAAATTGCTGATCTTCGACTCTTCTTGACAGGCAAAATTGACGCCGTCAGACGGATCATCCTACACACAAGAACTATATATTTTGCCCTGGCCAGTGTGGCTCAGTTGGTTGGAGCGTCATCCCAAAACCAAAACGTTGAAGGTTTGATTCCTGGTCAGGGCACATACCTGGGTTACGGGTTCAATCTCTGGTCTGGGCATGTACTGGAGGCAACCAATCGATGTTTCTCTCTCCCTTCCTCTCTCTCTAAAAGCAATGAAAAAATGTTCTTGGGTGAGGATTAAAAAAAAAAGGAAAAGAACGACATTTTTCTGAGTTGGGGCTTAATCAAATCGTTGCTCAGGTTTCATAGATTTAAAGAATTTCTACGTGTAGGAAATATTAGTCTGTATCTGGCTTTGCTCTGTGAACTCGGCAATACTCTGCAACATCAAAGAGGAGAAGGAACTTTTTTGTTTTTTAATTGGATTAGATAAAGGTCGAAATCTAACTCCACAACCAGTTTGTATCCTTGAGGATGCTGCCTGTGTTCCTTACGTCTCATCTATAAACCCAGTAATGAGGAGGGAGTCCCTTTTTTTGGGTCCTGCTAATTGGTTCCTGGCAGGAGGAACATGAGCCCACTCTTGTCAAATTCTCTTTAATTTCTTTATAAAGTAAGAAAGCTCTAAATATGAATCAAGGAGTAAAATGTCATAAGCCTGTAGGTATCAACTACTACATAAGTGGGCTTTTTGTTTTATTGTTTTCCATTGCCTTTTTTTTTGCAACACAATTCATGATAAATAAAAAACTGAGTGCCAATTTACAGCTTCAGACATGCCCAACACATTGTCAGTGCTCAATGATTTACTAAATGAATGCCCTCTAGATAATTAAGAGAGGTCCCTTGAAGATTTCAAAGTATTTCTCATAGTTCATTTCCTGCTTTGTATTTTCTGATTGTTTCCAATTTTTTTTAAGAAAGCTAATTTTTATCTGTTCAAATTAGGTGCCTAAAATAAGTCTCTTAGCCCCGGCTGGTGTGGTTCAGTGGATTTAGCGTGCTCTGCGAACCAAAGGGTCGCTGGTTCTATTCTTAGTCAGGGCACGTGACTGGGCTGTGGGCCAGGTCCCCAGTAGGGGGCACGTGAGAGGCAACCACACCCTGATGTTTCTCTCCGTTTCTTTCTCCCACCCTTCCCCTCTGTCTAATAATAAATAAATAAGTAAAATCTTTAAAAAGAAGATTTTTTAAAAAATGTCTCTAAAAGTGATCCTTCACCTGTCACTCTTATGAGTAAAATGAGCCAACACATAGTAACTTTGTCTTGGAAGCAGGTTCACAGTCTTTTATCGCGGAGGTGCTGAAGGACTTCAGCTTGCACGCCCTTCAGGGTGGAGGTGACCCGCTCTCCATGGACACAAACACTGCAGCAGTTTAAGTCACCCTCTCGTCTTCCATCCTTAGATTTGTGAGGCTTTAAGTGTGAGGACATTTCTGCTTTGCAGAACCAGGTAAACGTTACCTCCACTGTACATACACTTCCTCCCCTCCGCCCTGTCTCTTGGCAAACTATGTGAAGAACAAGGCTTACATGTGAGTAGCAGAAAAGGCTCATGGGCATTTCAGAAAATCAGTCTTGGTTTCATGCATCAACCTCATCATTTTCTATGTCATGAATGATGCAACATATGGTATCTTTGTGCACAGGCTTAAAGACACTGCTTAGATTCAGTGACAAACCCAGGCATCTGACCTACGTCTGCCCCCACACTTAATTGGCTCTCAAGGAAACAATTCGCCAAATATTCCAAAGCATCCAAATATGAGTGTACCACCAACATTTGACAAGTGTCCACTAATTCTGATAATGGCATCATTATCATTTTTAATTCTACCACCCATAACCTGTGCTATTCTTAGATGGAATAAGTAAGACATAGATGATTAGAAATAAAAGCTGGCTGGTTAGAATACAGTATTTAAACTAATGCATCAAGTTGATATTTTGCTCAAAGAGGTATCAGATTTTACAAATATTTACCAGAAAAGTCTATTTCATTCAAAATTGGATTCATTTGATCAAAAAAGAAAAAGAACAATTGATTCAAACACCAGGTTTTCCAAAACAGATAAAGCAAAAGAATCAAAACACCTATTAAAACACTGGATAATTTATCATACTACTTGATCATCAAAAATAAATAAATAAATGATGATAATGTGACAGGATTTGGGAAGAGCAACCGGGGAGGGGGAGAAAAAGAAATAATTGCTTTTGTTGTCATTATCTGGCTTCTGGAAGTTTCAGGGTTAACACCATCACAGGACACCCTTTCCATCGACTATAATAAAATGTGAACTCTCCATGTTCAAGTCCCATGAACCAAGAAACAAACCAAGACCAATAAACAGAGAAGCAATCCTAGAAAGATCCTCCCCTGTCTCTATGAGTGAAGACTCAGACCACTGAGCCTTTTTTCTTTTTACTATTGATTTTTAGGGAGGGAGGGAGAGAGAGAAAGAGAGAGACAGAGAAACATTGATTTGTTGTTCCACTTATTTATGTATTCATTGGCTGCTTCTTGTATGTTTCCTGACCGGGGACTGAACGGGGACACTCTAACCAACAGAGCCACCCTGCCAGGGCCACCACTGAGTCATTTTTAATATCTAATTTTAGAACACTGGGAGAATGTTTCAGAATTATCTGAGAATGTTTCAGAATTATTGAGAATGTTTCATTTATCCTCTTTTATCCTTGAATTCCTAGTCCCTAACACAATTTCTGGAAACAGAAGGAAGGGAAGGAGCAAAGGAAAGCAGGAGGGAGGCAGCAGCCATCTGAGCCAACACAACCTTGTCCCCACAAAGGTTTTAGCAGCAACAGAGAAATGCTTCTCAGACAGCAGTGTAGCAGCCGCTGAAGGCCTGGCACAGAAAGATCGAAACACCTTTCTTTCTTAAGTACAGGTACGAGTTTGAGGGCATCATTTCTGAACCGCTCATGACATACCTTGATACCTTTAAGAGCACTTTTATATTACAGTCCAGTGAAAATAGCTGAAATAAAGTATTTATAATGATCCAACTCCAACCACTTTTACAACTTTATTGAGTTTTACTTTATACCATAAAATTCACTCATTTCAAGTGATTGTTGGTAAATTTACAAGTGGTGCAACCATCACCTTAAAATCAGTGTGAGAGTATTTTCATGACCCTAATAAGATTCCTGATTTTTATTTGCCCTACCCCAATTCCCACTCCCAGGCAACCACTAATCAACTTTCCATTTTCCACAGAGGTTTGCTTTTTCTTGGCATTTTATATAAATGCAATCAGAGGATACTCGGCCACTTTCTAAACATGTAACTTCAGTGAAGTCATTTAACTTGGCTACGCCTTTCTCCTCACAATAATCGTGCCTCACAGAGTTATCACGAGGGATAAAGCAGGCTGAACCATATGAAATGCTCAGAACACTGGCTGACACATATCAAGTGCACAGTGCACTCATTGTCAAGTTGTTAAGACCCTACTACTGTTGCTTGTAATTCTCCTACAGTTTCTATGCCAGTGTAGCCTCATATTCAACAGGTGCCAAAATGAACTCCGTATCTCTCCCTTCAAAACCGTTTTCCCCGTGTTCGTTCACGCAGGGAATACTGAGTATCCACACAGTCATCAGAAACTTCAAGAGTCTTAACTTCTTTTTTATTCATTCTCACATCCAGCCAGCAAGTTCCAGAGTCCTCTTTACTCCCAGGAACTTGCCTCTTTCTCTCCATTCCCTCAGCTTTAGTTACAGCTCTCAATTTTTTCCCTGATTTAGTGCAAAAGCTTTCTGCCTGTTCTCTCTACCTTTGACTGTTCCTCTAATCTATCCATCCTACTTCTGTCAAAGGATTCTCTCTTAAAATGCAAGTCTGATCATTACTCTCTCCTTCACAGGTTCCCCTTGACTATCAATTTCGGTCCTCAGCTTGTCACCCAGGGCCCATCACAAATTGATTTCTACCTACACTTCTCTATTTCCTTCTCTGGCCAGTCTCCAGAATACACTCTTGGTAATGGCCATTCTAAACAACCTGCAGCTTTCTGAACGTGTGAGTCATAGGACTTCAGGGAAGCTAGACAACTTCCAGTACCTCCAAGACTGCTATTTGCCTTTCCCAAGTCTTAGATCAAGTATCACTTTGTTTATTAGGTTCCCGGGACCACCTAGAATGATTTGGAGGTGCCTCCTCTGTCTAGAACTGAAGGAGATAATATACAAAAAGATGCCATCACAGTGCCATGAATTCAATGACATGGCTCTTCTTGAGCCCAAGTTCAGCATCACTTGAACTTGGTGAAGGGTTGGGGAAAAGAAAGGATGGAGCAGGGAGGTCGGTGAGTGGGGATGGGAGGAGACGCACAGAGAGGAAACTGGGAGAGGAAGGAGAGACCGTCTGTGACAGGGCAGGAAGGGAGGAAGAAAAAATAGAAGACACAGATGCAGGGCGCTGAGGACAAAGCATGACAGGGAGCAGGAAGAAGGGGTCTGACCCACTCCTCTGAGGAGGGACTTTTTACTGGGGAATGAGCCTTTGATAAAGATGTGAACCCTTTCTTTTACTCCTACCTGTGCTCATAATCATACAATTTTTCTTCCTGTTCTTTTGTTTCTGAAGCACCACCACTCACAATGATTCTAGCTCTAAAGTGGAGGAAAAATTTGCACACTTCCATCTGCTGGAGACAACACTTCATTTCCTTTCTAAAGCATTCTCCACATTTACTGTCAATCAACCAAGAGTTACTTTTCAGGTTTTCCATCTGTTTTCATTTTTTTCTTTCCTTTCATCAGAATCCATGGAAAACTAGACTTATTTCAATATGCCATAAGTATGGAGGGTATTTGGGTGAAAAGATCACAGTTAAAAGAGATAACAGAGATTATCCAAATCAGTGGTTTCCAACATTTTTTCCACCAAACCCTTTTAAGTATATCCAGCCACCCTCAACCCAGGCCTGGCTTTCAAATAGCTTCTATGTCTTAGTCTTTTCACAATTTATCTTCCCATTTTATTAGTCAAAGGTCAGAGCGAACAATCAGATTTTCTGATCAATATAGGCTACACAGAGCTAAAACCCTTGAATTTATATAATTATTGATTAAAATCCAAGACAAGACAAACAAAATCTCAACACTGTGTTAGCCTATGTGATCCTGTAGTGGATAACTGTAAGCTCGGGGGTTTAAATGGAAGTCAATGATGGACTCTGATTGTGAACTTCATGTCCCTTCTGGGCATCAAGCTACTGACGACAGCCAAGCCCGCAAGCTTAGAAAGGTGAAACCCCAAGAAATTTTATACCACGACACACTTGATGACAACTTTATTTTCTGCCTTCTTTCTACACAGGATCTTCATAAATGTCTTCTTGTCCTAACAAGGTTTCTCATCCTGCAAAGCATAGAGAATGGAAGGAACCGGGAACTTGGATGGAAAAAAAGAGAACATATAGTGTTCACTAGTCCTAAGAACATTTAGCATTGCCTTTAATTGTGAATAAAATCAAAACAACCATTGCCATGACTATCATCGGTAGGAATCATAGATGCTATCACAGTATAGTCACTGAAAATGTTTCAAAAAATCATGTACACACATCACTCCTTCAAAACCATGGCAGTTAATGGGTCTGCCACCTGGCCTTGTTATTTAACGAACTAATAAAGAAGCATACATATGATGACGGAAGGACTTCGGGTTTTAGTATTTTGACAAATATATTTCCATTTGGGGGCTTGTATATGTTTTGTTTTATGCATTTAAGACAATTTTTTTGGAAGAAGCCCATAGGTTTCACCAGATGGCCAAAGAAATGCATGAACAAAACAAAGGGCTGCTTTGCAAGCAAATTTCATTCAGATCCATCATTGTGTGCCCAGCAATAACGAGATAGGGTAACACAAATACTCGCTTGAGTAAATATGAAAGCTCACACAGTCAATGGGGAGGAAGTAAAAAACAGGAGTCAAACTCAGATCTCCTGAAGGCTCCTCTCTTCCAGTACGTTAAGGGAGGGAGGTCAGGAGCCTGAACTAGAGACAGGTATGTGGATCTCCCTAAGCTTGGTATCCATTCTCAGACTACTGTGTTAGATACCTCACCAATAATTCCACCTGCGGACCCTGACCTCATTATCTGCTAGACCAAGGATCAACATCCCGGGCAGCTCATTTCTTTTCTTTTCATCTACCATCATCCATGCTGAGGGTACATGCAAAACTCTCCAGTCCCAGTTTTGAGGTTTCCACCGTTTTAACAACCTGACATTTCCTCTGTGAATCCTTCTGCAGCCTTCCTGAAGGTAATCAAGTGTTCTTTCAGTCTCCCGCCGTATATTCTACCTCCGCAAAATGTTCAGTCACGTACAACATCAAAATACAGGGTAACTTTCCAGCAGCTTTTTCAGATCTTTAAAAACCAGAGACTCGTGATTCCCCACTTGCATGTCACTCCTTTAACACAGTGCCTGATAGATTCGATGGAAAATGAAAGTGTATGAAGCTGAATTGAATTCCGTGTTCATAACAACCCTATGAGACAAGACTGGCTGTCCCCTTCAGAGATAAGCAACCCCACGTCAGGCAAGCTGCTGACTTAACCAATGTAACACTGCCGGCAAGTTAACAATGTGAAGACTAAAACCAGTGACACACATTAGTCAATGACCCGTTACACTAGATTTTAACTTCTCTCCAACAAAACACGTTTAGCCCATTTTCTCAATTTCTTATAACTATTTCTCTTCATAATGCACTATTCCTCTATCATGTTCATAATGATCGTGATTCACTCAGATCTTGACTCAGTTACACAACAGGTGAACTGGAGATGACATGAGATGGAAACACATGGCTACCCAGGAAAAAGGAAGCCTCCTCGCAGAAGTAAGGCACCTCGCCCACGCTTGTTTACAGCAATTACCCTGCACTAAGCAAGAGAGATAAACTATGACAGCCATGTCTAAGAGGAGCAACACAAAAGACTGCAATGTACTTGGAACCCTTGTAGGAGAAAACAGAGCATACTCAGCATCCATGTTGGAAGACACATTTTCCTTGACATCAGCTCAAAACGATCACTGTGATTAGAACAGAGCCAATGAGATGGGCTGACGGACATGACAGGAAACCCATGTTCCCCCGAGGGGAACTTTGTCTCAACTGAACACAGAGCACCAAGCACACCTTTACACCTGAAACGTGAGAAGGAAAGGAGACTTTAATGTAAACAATGATTTTTATGGATATAATTTCAACAGTACACATTTTCCTATTACTCCCATAAAGCACTTCACTGATACCAAAATATCTCCAAGCCTTACATAACGGAAGGGCTGCCTGGACACGTTCACATGTCTCTTTGGCTCATAGCAACATCAGCAATTCCCCGCTTGCATTTGAAAAAAAACTACAGTTATAATTGGCCTAGAAATGCCGCCAACAAAATGTACTGCCTCTGTGTTATTTGTAAATTGATTGTTTCTTCTTTGGCTTATGGCAAGTTGAAGTTTGCAAGTAAATGAATATTTATTACATACTTGCCACAAAATTTAACATTAACCTTGAACTTCCCCCCAACTCAGAATACGATGGCACTCTCTAAACACGTGGGCTAGTATATGTTTGATTGAATGTGTCTCTTCAAGCATAATTTTTATCACTGGTTTGACTAATTCCAGGTCCAAATCTTTTTACCTAAAGGTTCGCTTTTACAGAAATTGTTCACTGCCTGTCTTTTAATTAAGAACGTTAATAGGTTCTTATTGAAATCAAATTAACGAGTTGTTTTCGGAGTTTTTAAGTAAAACAGGTAGCTGTTTGTTCAAATGCATTCTATTTACTTATCATGACCTAAAATTTTATTTCATACGCATAATTAGTTACTTTTGAAAGTTGCTATTGAAAATAATACCAAAGGCAGCATTTTCCTCGAGAAGGATTAATCTGCATATTACTTTAAATCTGCAAACCAACATCTGAGCTACAAATTTACAAAACGACTGTTTTGTAAAACCCACACTTTCTAGACCCGTAAGTCAACAGATTTCTAAAAGTATAAGAATCCTACATAATTGTGCAGTATGCAATCTCGGTCCTGACACCGATTTTTCTACCTGAGGACAACCGTATCCAAGCTGCAACCACTTGACAAATGGGGACTATCAAAGAGTGCGGAAGATGGCAATCCAGTTCAAAGCAGAAACATACGGCCTTTTTCCTTGCCAATAAGAAAAAAATTGATATCACGGCAGTACATTATTGAACACATTTTATCAAGGGTGCCTCCTGGGGAGCCCAAAGAACAAAAAGCATCAGGATGAGGCTGTCAACAACCAAGCAGTGACGGAGTCACTTTGCAGGTGTCAAAACCTCAAACCCAGAAAATGAAGACCAGTGGGCAGACCACAGGAGAAAATGGATACCAGAAGAATACCAAACAGCTGCTTAGAGCTGAGCTAAAGCAAGGCAGATACCCACAGGGAGGTCAAGCAAACCACTTGGAGAACACACTGAAGCAGAGCCTGAAACAATGTAACAAAGCGGCAGACAGCTGGGCAACAACTGCTTGGAAACACAGGCCTGCAGCTGGGGGAGGAGGGGGAGGCACAGGACAGGTCCACCCACAGCTACCCCAGCATGCTGGAGGCCCTGTCTCTGAGAACCAAGCAGCAGGCACTTACTGCAGGCCAAATGGGACTGCCAGGGCCGCATGGCAGGGGCCAAGGGCACAAACACTTACAGGACGTACTGTGGCAAGAAACACACTGCTCAGCAACCGGCTCAGTCAGGATCCAGGGACTAGTTAGGACAAAACATGTAACCCTCGGAGAGGTGTGGGGTCTGTGCCATCTAGTCACTTACTTCTATCCTAGTCTCCTAGGGAGCATATTTGCCAAGTTCTACAAAAAAAAAAAAAAATCACCAGACAGTGCTCACTGTAGCGTCATCCAAGAGAAAGAAAAGTCAGTAAAATGTTATATCTCTAAGTCTGACCTTGAGCTTTCATTCCTAAATTACATCTTAAACCTGTGTGATGCATCTAATGTCAAAACCCCTGGGAATGCCCAGGTATGCCCTCAGCCATCTCAGTAAGACTGCCAGAAGAGCTGCAAAAGCATGTTTTCCTCTAGATCAGGGAATGGCAAACTTTTTCCGTTAAGGTCAGACAGTAAATATTTCAGGCTCTGCCAGCCCCCAAGTCCCTGTTGGAACTACACAACACTGCCATTGAAGAAAGGCAGCCATGGACAATGCGCACACAAATGGGCACGGCTGTTTATAAAACGAGCTGCAGTGCCCACTCCCACTCTGGGTGACCATCCAAAATGCACACAGGCACACACATGCCTAAGTAAACATCCTGCCTCCTATGGATGACTACCCCATAACTGGGTGAGGCCACTTTGTAATGGAGGCAGGGTGACACTACCCCTCAACATGGGAAAGGGCTGGAAGGACCCTGAAGGCCACCCGTGGTGAGTCACCCTGGCAACCAGGACAACACACGCATGACTCAGCAGAAAAGAAGCAGACAGAAGGGCTGATGCTTGGAGGTAGGGAGGTGACTGGATGGGAGCGACACACCCTCCCATCTACTTCTGCCACTCTGGGGATTATGGGGGCAGTCTTTACAAGCCAAGCACTAGCTGAAGCATACTTTTGCTCTCCCTTCCTACAGGCTGTTCAGTCTGTGGCTGGGGCCTTAGGCTCATGAACTGGCAGCCCTTGGGGAAACCATATTGTCCTGGAGCATTCCCCACACCCTTCCCTGAACGCTGGGGGACCTGCCCCACCAGGGCAGCTACAGGAACTAGGCTGGTAAGAGGGGAGGGGAGGAGGCTGAGGGGGAAAGGAGGGTCCTGGGAGGCAGCTGGCAGGGCAACAAGCTCCAAATCCCTCCACTGCCTGGGAAGCCATCAGTGGCACCCATTTGCACCCTGCGCTCCTCCAGCAAAGGCTTTCTTCAGTAGTCGCCACTCACCTGCCTGCTCCTTGGAGCTGGGAGTGGGGGAAACATTAGCGCTGGCCACCCACCCACCTCCACCACTGGCCTATCAGCAGGAGGTCCCCATGCACCTCCCCCATCGGTCAACACCCTGCCGAGGGAAGCCCCTGCCTTCTGCCCACTCGCTCCTCCAGCAGGGACCCCGACTGGCAGAGCCAGCTGCCAGTAGGACGCTCAGACGCACAGACTCCCAAGGATGAAAAGGATGGTACTTCGGCTGGGAGAAGAGGTTCCTGGTGCAGCCCTGAACTGAGCGGGCAGAGGGTGACAGGGTGATTTTCTTTGGGTGTCTCAGAGGAAATGGGTTTTGAGGCAAAAATCTGCCATTATTTCACACTGTTTCTACTTCAAATAAAGGACTCCTTTTTCTTTCCACTGGACTGTCTCCAGAGTTCTTGCCTGGGCGCGAGCGATAGGACCCCACTGGCTATTCCAGAACAGCATGAGTCTGTCCAGTAACAACAGGACTAGTGAGACTGTGTTCACGATCAAGTTGGCACCAGAGGATACTACTCAAATTGCCAAGGTTATGAAGAACAGATTGGAATAGACATCATACGTTCCATGGACATCCGTGGTCTCCCTTTCTTCCCAAGATACCTTGCTTTTCCTTCTAACAGAGGCCCTCTTTCCTGTGGTGAACCTGTTGCACATGCTATGAGACTGGAAAACCTGCCTCTTCTCCACTCACATGCCAGACCGTAAGTTCAGCCACATGCATGGCCCTGGCCTGGCCTAAGTACCCTGCCACTCCCGAGCCAGGAACAGTGCTTCGTGGGTAAGTTTTAGACTTCAGTCAGGATAGTTAAGGGCCTCCATGGAGCGTGTCTGGGCATCAGGGAAGGCACCATCGCAGCCGCCCCAGTGACCTGCACGGCCAGACCAAGAGACCGAGAGAGAAATGAGGTCCTCATGGCCTCGTCAGAGCTCTTGAATTCAGACAAGCAAGAGACTCCACCTTCTCTGAACTGAGCTAATATCACTTCCAACCAAGAGTCCTCATCATAAAAATAAATAACCTGGTAGCAAAAACAGAGCCTCGGGGACAATGTGTCGGCAGTTCACAGCAGCAATACAGGCATACCGCACTCCAAAGCCCCGCACCAGGCGCATGCCGTGAGCAGAGATGCTCTAACATCTCACCTCTCCTCTTACTCACTGAGGGAAGAGGGCACGTCCTTCCAGCTTCCTTCACCCAAAACGTACCTATGTGTGCTTCCTGTTTTTATCTGCTTGCCCAAGACAGAAATCTGGGAACAGTCTCTTTCTCCTCCAACCCTCCACAGTCAGCTAGTTACAAAGTGAGGTCAACTTTTTTGTCACCTTTCCATTTTTAATACTCAGTTTTCCTTTTCACTTCTGTTCCTACCTTATTTTAGCCCTCACCACCACTAAGAATACAAATCCTCTAAAATAATTCTACAGATCATATACAATCCTATGGAGCCAATATAATCCTATAATGGACACCTTTCTGGGTCTCTCTGCTTTGGATTTCATCCTACTTCAAACAATTCTCCAAATTTTATCATGGGACACAGGGCCCTCTCCACCTGGCTCCCATCTACCTTGCCAATTCATCTTTCTTCCCTCCCTGCCCCCACCTTCCCCTGCAGTTTTATGCCCTGGCTCTGTAGACGCCAGGCCTTTCTCTCTCTACTCACTTCTCCCAAATATTCCTCCCATTCTCCCATCTTTAATAAACTAACTCTTGTTCTTCAGGAGTCAGCTCTCACAAGTGCCTCCCTCGCGGCTCCCTTCCAGTCTGTGTCAAGTGCGCCTCTACATACTCACTTAGAATCATAAGTGCGTCCCCATTGCAGACAAACTGCTCACCTGGTCTCCCCACTAGACTCTAAGCTCTTTAATATGGTGAATCTTCTCCTGGGTGGGTGCCCGCAGCATTTAACGTAGTTCCTAACACAGCGAAGCATTTACAAAAGCTTGCTGAAAGAACACAGGACTGCAGCTCATGCCGTGGGCTGACATGACGGCATCCCACACTGATGCTTTTGGCAAGATAGCACCTTTCTAGGTGAGAATGCCTTCACACTTTTAAATCAAAGGCCAATGCCTATTTGAGCTGATTTCCTGAATGTAAAATAAACCATATTCAAATCTTTCTCCCAAACTTTGAATAGAATTATCATATTTTTACACTACAATTTAAAGAAATCAGACTACTTAAATGGTAAACATACCCTTGCTTTTCCCTTCTGCCCATCACTTCCAGTCATTTGTGGCCTCTGAGGTAAGTGCTCAAAATATAAAACAAAACAATTTGCAATGCCATTACTAAGTATTGTTAAAACTTTTGACTGACGTGTGTCTAAGGATAATCATCTACTTACAGTTTTCATTGCCTTCTTAATTTCCATTCATCTTTTTCTAGTATCAAGGCTGATAAAGAATAGAAGTTAGCTTGTGAAGAATGCCAATGAATTAGCAGCAACTGATGTGATTTTCTAAGGAAAAAAAAAGCCTTAAAATACAAATAATTTAAGTAAATGAAAACCAACCATTTTAAACAAAAGAAACCATTCATTAGTTTCTACTTAAGATACTGAGAGAAAACGCCATTCCAGTTTTTAATTATGGCTATAGTGTTACTTTGGCCTCTTTCTACCAATTTCAGTCTATTCTGGAAAACTCTTTCTGAGCACACAAACAGCTTGCAGGCATACACAAAAGAATCCCTTCAAATGCAGTAGGTAAGCTGCATGCAAACATTTACTCTAATTTTTTAAAGATTTTATTTATTTTTAAAGAGAGAGGAAGGGAGGGAGGGAGAAACAGAGGGAGAGAGGGAGAGAAACATCAATATGGGAGAGATATGTGGATTGGCTGCCTCTCACAGGCCCCCACCCTGGGGACCTCGCCTACAACCCGGGCATGTGCCCTGACTGGGAATCAAACCAGCAACCTTACGGTTCACAGGCCAACCACTCGGTCTACTGAGTCACACTGGTCAGGGCCATTTACTCTTAATTTTTATATAAGATGCTTAAAGAAAAAACAATCAGGCTAAGTACTGGTTTGTATTTAAGTTTTTATTCAGGTTTAGAGAAAAAGTTTAATGTTCTTACCAAATCTATCGATTTACAGGAAGTCTTTGAACTTCATTTTCAACTACTTTTCAGAAACAATGATGAGACAAAAAGAAATAAAAATGAAAAATTTAACTTAAGATTATGCTTAGTAGTAAAAATAATTTTAAGTTTCAAAAGGCATCCATGGTCTAATCTATAAGGTCTGTGGTATATGAATAAACTGTCCAACTTAACATTAAATTTACTAATTCAGGCTTCAGTTACAAAAACGCACCCAACCCCACCCCCAAAATACTAAATCCTCAGAATTCAAATTCCAAGCATACAACCATGAGCATATGGGCATTTATTATGAGGATAGTCTTTTAGAAAAAAATACAAGCAAGCTGCTCTTTTATAACACACACCGAAAAGTCGGCATGTAATCAAAATTGACTGAAGGATTTTTTTTTGAAGAATTGTTAAAACACTAAAGAAATACTACCACAAATAGCGTTGACTTCGACAGACATTGCCATTCTGACAATGAGTTCACCTCTACAAGCAGACAATCATTTGCTGCTCTGCTTCCAGTTCACAAAGATATCAAACAAAAGATTACCCATCTTTTATTGCAGTGCCTCTGCTCCTCCCACAAAGGAAGTTCTTCCAAATTTCCGCATAATCATCCCTCCTCCATGTCATAAAAGGAAGGCACTATTTCGTAGGCAAGAAAGGGGCAAACAAAATCTTCAAATCTACTTCATTCAATTTCACCCAAGTTCATTTTACAGAAATATCATACTTACCATTCCCACCCAGTCCCCATTCTAGGGAAGTCCAACTGCTGGTCTTCTGTCTCGTTCTAAATATCAACTGCTGAGGTATGTTCAATAAAGTCCTAAATTATTGGTTTCTTGTACTAATTTAATTCCTGAGAGTTGAGAGCCATCCTGCAAAAACCAATTACTGGTTTCCTCTCCTAAATTAAAGAATATGATTGATTTTTTTAAACCTATCAGTAACAGAATGTGGTTTATTAAAATGCTGGGTGAAATTTCACCTGAATATTCTCAAAATATTCCAAGGAACAGATGTGAACTAGAGAAAACTAGGCTGCAATCCAACAAGAACCAAAAGTTTCTCCTTTTTAGGAGTTGCCGCTTGCTGTTAGAATTTAGTTATCAATAGGAACAGAGTAAACATTCCAACTAAGAATAAGGTAACACATAAGAAATAAAATGAGCCCTGGCTGGTGTGGCTCAGCAGACTGAGTACTGCCCTGAGAACCAAAGGGTCACCAGTTCAATTCCCAGGCAGGGCACATGCCTGGGTTGCGGGCCAAGTCCCTAGATGGGGGTGCGTGAGAGGCAACCAAACATTGATGTTTCTCTCTTTCTCTTTCTCCCTCACTTTCCCTTCTCTCTGAAAATAAATAAATAAAGTATTTTTTAAAAAAAGAAATAAAATGACTATGACTGAGATCTTTGGTGGTTATGGTTTGTTGTGATAACGGACCTCCTTTTCCATTGTATATGTGGCAATATGGCCAATGTTTTACCTAAAACATTAACTGTCCCCAAAATGGCCAATCTCAATCTTAAACAACTAAACCCACACTCATTTCCCTAGAATTGTGACCTGTGAAAAGCAGGAAGGGACCCTGGGGAATCACCAACGTCAAGCTCTTGCTTCAAAGGAAAGGTTGTGTTAACAATACAGTAGACTTTCAACATACTTGACTTTGGAGAAAAAAAGTTTTTTCTTCTTCTGGGAGGAAACATGGAAAGCAAGAAGTGTTAGAGTTAGAAGGTTATATGTTCTCTTTATATAAAGAACCCCTTGCAAAATGTCGACATGTGAAAGATCTGTATTAACTAGGAGAGAGAGCAGCACTCTTGAGTGCAGAACTAGTCGTAAATATATTCATGCACGCTGTAGGTCCTGGAGACTGTGCACTTCAACGAGAGAAAGTAACAAGCTTCCCAGAAAAGGTGCCAAAGAACAAACAGAGCTTTTGTGTCTGTTTCGCTCACTGTGAAACAGACAGTACGTAAAAATATTCCTGGGATTTGGCTGACTCTTAATTCAATATAACCTTTCCCAATACGATCGAAAACAACTCAGGATTTTCATTTTTAAACTTTTTCATTGTCTGGATACAGCTTATAGAATGAAACAATCCTTACAAGATGCTAGGAAATCAGAATTTTGCATATGCAGCCATGCACGGTACCATCTGACTTAGAGAAGAAAGCCAATCACGGTGCAGAGGAGAGAAGACATCCTCGTGCTGTTTCACACATGCACTTTTAACTGAGTATACACCACACACATTGTATTGGCCAGATTGGTGTGTGTGCATGCACGCATGTGTGTATGATGGTCAGGTTTCAACAACATTTCTCCAGACTCAAGATAAAAATTATTTTCAGAAATTAGCAGTTATTTAATAGAGTTCGCTGAACCCTTCCAGGTACGCTAAATTTATCTGAAATCCTAACTTGAATATTACTAGAAATACATTTAAATGTTGAATATTGGGTTTTAAGAAAAATCCCTAAATGCTCTACAATACTTTCAGATATTATTGTATAGTGATTTTAAGCTGTCAGGAACAGTTAACAAATAATTTCTTAATTAAGAGAAATATTTAATAATTATCCTAGACCCCAGGCAGTTTATATAATCAAGATTTGTCCGGAAAAAGTCCAACCATTGTTAACATAACAAGAACAGTTTGCACGACATCGATGCAACCTGGCAGCCAATGAGAACAGACTGGAATACACATGCGTGAACAATGACAACTTCACTGTACTACTCAGTGGGGGCAGTAGATGCCATTGAGTGATCATGTGTACTGTGTAGCCGCCGCATTCAAAATGATTGAGTGAGTAGAACAATAAATCTGCATCAAATTTTGCACTAAGCTTGAATTCCTCCATGGAAACTATTTGGATGACTCAGAAGACTGCAGCTATACCCAATTGGTGATTGGCAGCTTCCATGCAACAATGTTCCCACTCATGCATCATGTCTCATGCTGAGTTTTTTTATCAAACATCAAATCACCCAGGTGACTCAGCCCCCCCTATAGCCCAGATTTGGTGCCCTGCAACTTCTGGCTTTTCTCCAAACTAATATCACCTTTGAAAGGGAAGAGATTTCAGACCATCGATGAGATTCAGGAAAATACTACAGGGCAGCTGATGGTGACTGGGAGAACTGTGTGAGGTCCCAAGTTGCCCACTTTGAAGGGGACTGCAGCGTCATTGTCCTATGTACAGTGTTGCCTGTATCTTGTATCTTCTTCAATAAATGTCTCTATTTTTCATGTGACATGGCTGGGTACCTTCTGGACAAACCTTGTGTAACTTACCTCATTCAGTTCTCCCAACAACTGTGTTAAGTAAATATTACTTTCCTTATGCTATAGAACAGGGGGAAGAGGGTAAAGAAGTTTTAGTAACAATCAAAATCATACCACTAGCAAGTTAATAGTTCTGGGACTAGATCTCTAGATGATCTGATTCCAAAATTCTTGTGGCTTTTTCACTGTTTGCCACTCTGCTGCTTGAAAAGGCCTAAAATTAAGAAATATTTTCTCATTAGTTATAAAAAATGTATCACCAGGGCTAGGTACCAGATGTTGCCATCCAGTACATGTGCTAGGCACACTGACTCCAATCTCAGAACAGGACTGATTAACACAAACACTTCAATGGAGAAAAAAACAGCCTCTGACATACCGCTTTTCTAATCGCCGGGCCACCAGAACTGCTCTGAATCTGAACACACCCCTAAAAGGAAAAGGAGGGTTGCCAGTGAAGAGGGAGACCATGAGCACACCCCGCCAGCAGAACCAAAGTACCGAAGATTATTTACACCCAATGCACTATAATTGGTGCTTTTACCCTGCAAAAGGAAAGAAGTGCTCAGAATGGCCAGAATGGCTATTCAAAATAAGCCTTCACGCAGAGATCAGAAATGTACGGACAGCAACAGAAAAGAAACAGAGAAGAACTGCTTATACAGAGAGACTTCAGAGATCAGAAGTACAGGTGGGGCTTGGGGGGTGGCACAGAAGCTGGGACAGTAAGAGGTCAACCAGTGACTCCAAGTGAAAAATTAGCAATAACATGACGTAGAACACAGCTCTGTTCTCAGGGCAGAGAGAGTTGGTGCCAATGTGCTGAGCCACTGACCTCTGGTCCAACATGCTGTACATCAAAAACTACAGCCGTGCAGCTTTTTAAAACGCACCGAGAACACTTCAAGATCCTCACTCTGCGATTGGCTGTTATTGTTATTTTCACTTCCTAAACAATTTATAAGACCAAGTTTTAGAGAGATGAGTGATTCGAATACTTAACCAGTAAAGTGGAAACCCCAAGATTAAAACTCCATCTTGGCCTAATGTTTGTTTATCAAACTGCCTCTAGGACACAGTACAGTATTTGAAAAAGAAAGGAATAATTACAACTCATTTAAGAATGAGTTCTTAAAAAATATTTCCATTAAATAGGAATGTAAAATTTCAGCTATATAAGGCACTCATTCATTCAGAAATCCCCCAAAGTGCCCAAAGGCTAAGGTTTAGGGTACCAGATTTTTACAAATCACAGGGTCCCAAGCATTTCTAATTCTATGTAGCTTCCTTCACCTGACAGCATCACCCAGTACCTGAATATCATTAATAATATTTATTTATTATTATTTCCCACTGTCAGTTGCCTAAACACTTACATTCTGCTGCCTCCCTACAGTTTATAAAACCATCACGTAATGTAAGCTAAATTTCCTTACAAGGGATTGTTTGAAAAAAGTACAAACTAATAAAGGCACTGACTATAGAGATGCAGTTAAAGCATCTACCCAAGTGATAAGCCTAAGGCAACCACATATCAGCTTAGTCGTCAAAATCAGCATCCAATGCCTGTCTCCACGGTAGTGCTACAGAGAAGATAACATTGTAAAACAGATTGGTGACAGAAATTTCAATAGAGATCATCTCCTAGGATTTCAACAGGCTTTCTGCCTTTTCAAAATCTACACGATATGTCAAATCCATACGGTCAATTTAAAGGAGATGTCATGATTGAACAAACACAAAAACAAAACAGATTAAATAAAATGGCTAAACTCATACACAGAAGAGAGGTACCTCATCCTCAATCTTTTTTTTCTAAAGATTTTATTTATTTATTTTTAGACAGAGGAGAAGGGAGGGAGAGAGGGAGAGAAACATCAACGTGTGGTTGCTTCTCGCACTCCCCACCCCACTGGTGATCAGCCCACAACCCAGGCATGTGCCCTGACTGGGAATCGAACCATGACCCTTTGGTTCACAGGCCCTCGCTCAGTCCACTGAGCCACACCAGCCAGGACTCATCCTCAATCTTTTTTTTAATCCCAGAATTTAGGTGGCATTTCCAAATGTCTGTTAATAATACACTGGGCCAATGTGTAATGCATTTTAAATGGAATAGGCCCTTATTACTCTTATTACACAGTGTGGTCCATGACCCAGCAGCCATCTGCTGCACCTGGGAATGAGAGAAATGCAGGCTTTTTGGCCCCCACCAGGCATCATCTGCATTTGAACAACCCCAGGTGATTTGCAGGTAGACTGAGGCTTGGGAAGCACTGATCTAGAATTATACACACATACCAGATGGAAAGAGATCCAACAAGAAGCCCAGCTCCACAATGTCCCTTTAGGAGAGGTACGGAGACATCTGTAGGGTTCAAAGAAACTGGGGATTTAAACTGCATTTTAAAAGATGTTTTACGGCAACCAGCCATATCAAAGGATGAAGACATCTGAGAAAGGGCTGGGTCTAAAGCCCCCTTCCCTGCCACAGGCACCCTCAATATCATTTCTGGCATGGATTTAAAAAATAATGACTAAATACTTTTACAGAAATGGTTTACATTATGCTGATGACATAAAAGAGGTTTTAAAACATTGAAGTTTCATTTTCTGTACAACATGTAACAAAAGCAAAACGCACCACTGTTTTCAAAAGAAAAAAAATACAAAGGTTCTTACATAGACAGGCGGAGGAACCAAAACTAAAGGAATCATCTTTAATGGAATATGATACACGGAAGACTAGATTATCTGTGGCAAACTCCACTTAGTCCTTTGCGGCTGAACACTGGTGTCTTTAAGAGGTTTTCATTCCAGTCTTAAATTCATTGTCTTTGGTTAAACTAGTACATGTGCCTATAGAAGGCACACAAGTGTGAAAGTTTATTTCTTTAACATAAATTCAGTGACAATTCAGAACCATTTTTTTTTCCTTTCAACAGAATAACCTTCTTATTTTAAACGAGGTTTACCAAATGAATTCAGGTATACCAGTTTTTCACATCAGCTATAAATCACTGCCTCCCTCTAAAGGGCCTATTTCTGCAAATAAAAATGTCTTTTTGCCTGATTAAACTTCTTCATCATCTGAGAACTTTCCTTCTGCAAAGTTACGGTTGGAAAATTTGTCACTGGCAGCTTTCTTTGTCAAAATGAACTCTTTCAATTGCTCTGGGAGAGCAGACCTGCAGTTAATTACTGGAGGATGGGAGGAACATCCCACTCTAAAAGCAGCACACTCGACAGAAAATTTGGATCCACCTTAAGACATCATTTACAATCCAAGCAACCGGTTCAGAATTTATACCTTTAAAAACCTGAAGATGAGAAGACAGAAGGAGCCAAAAGACAGTTTATAAAACAAGGAGAACGGTCCCCAGGGGAACACTGCAGCTGCTAGCTCTACCTCTAGAACTCCTTCCCCCAAAGGGCTCTGTGATGACAAATGTCCTCTCCAAGCAGAGAAAAGCAGGCAGACCTGCGAATGCACTCTCCAGGGCCACCACCTAAGGCACCCCCTGCTGAGAACACAATTTGCAAGGACGTTACTTTGACACACACTGACCTTGTAAAGAGTAAAAACTATTGGGTCATGTTTAATCAGAGAGATACCAGGACCAGAAAAGAAAGCAGGTCAAACATGCTTTCACTATGGAACAAACTGGAAATTAACAAAACAAGATGCTCACTTTTCCCAAAGTGTTTTCACTTGTCTGCCTCTCTCAAAGACTAGTTTTATAATCTTGGTCTTAGAATAGAAACAACAATATGCTTTATGACGATACTCTGAACAACAGACATAGAACCCAAATGAGAGATTAAAACAAAAAACAAAGGCTATGGTCTGCATCCTTCCAGTCTCTTTATAAATATGTATAAGCGATTGAAAAAAGGAAACAAAATTTCATAAAACAGTTGTAAAACTTGTGCTAGCCTTAGTCTTGTTTTTTTAAAACACTTATTTTTTTAACAGGCAAACTTGCAAACTGCACTTAAAATTAATACCCAAAGAATTCCAGGTATGCAGGGGTACGGATTGTCATTCTTCCCACTGGACTTTTAAACAGTGCTCAAACAGGCTGTTTGAAATACTTCAGTGCCATCACTTAACACTGCTCCCAATGTCAAGGGCCGTATTGCACCCCAGTGGCCACTCTTCAGCAAATAACACATCCTTTGAAGTTAAAATACTCCTAAAGGACGCCAATTGAGAATTTCTAGGCTAGGACAGTCCAAAGTTTCTACTTCTAAAGAAATCAATAATCTAATTAGGGTAAAGAGCACTTTCACTATCAAAACTTGTGACTTCTTCTGTTTCAATAAATTTCTTTCCTCCCTGGCAAAATTTTTATACATTGTTTCTTAATTACACCATGGGCCATAACACCTAGCTCACAGCTGCTACTCTTAGGACGCATATGTGTGTTTCACTTGACAAATTATGTAATTTAGTCACTGCCTTGCCTACAACTGCATGCTGTGCCATGCTCAGACCCTGACTCACTCTGAAATCCCAAAGCCCTGATGGAGAAATCAAGACACAAAAGCGTCCATGAAAATTACCATAAGCAAACAGCATCTCCTCTGCCAAACACTACAGCACTTTAAAAAAAGATACAGTGGCACTGCCCTCCAGCAACATGGCATGTGTACAGCCTTGAATACAAAAATGTACATAAAATTTAATTCCACAATGAAATGAAATCTAAAGGTGCACTTAGAAGGTTCAATTCTAATCTCTTTTCCATGTTAATTTTTTAGACATGAGCAAATCAAAATCTCTCTCTCCAACTCATCCTTAAACTCATTTTTAGTTGTCCAAATTTACTGCATCTTATGAAATGCTTGTAAACAAAATAAACTACTCTAAAAACATGATAGCGATTTTTAATGTAAAATCTTGAAAACATATCTTTTGTTTTCCTGACTTTGTCAAAATTCTCCTGAGCCAATACCCACCTACCTGTAAGAAAAAAGGTCATAGCTGAACCCAAACTTGGAATCCCTGGAAGTTCTTAAAAGATTAAAAGGAACATTTATATCTTTCTTCTAAGAAACCTTGACTACCAGAAAAACTGACAAATGTGATCGAAAAGGTAAACTGTCAGAGAGGAGGAAAAGAGATCAATAGAAATTTAATAGTGCTGCATCTTGTTAGAATTAACTGCCTAGAAAATACAGCCCAAAAATCTCTCAGTCAATTCCTATGACCAGTCGAGGCAAATCTAGTTAACTCCAAGAGTTCAGCCGCCACAGACCTCCAAGGAAAACAACTGACCTGGGCAATTAGGAAGGACACACTTGGGAGAGGTAGTCTAAAGCTTCCCCATTGGTACGAATAAAGTGCCAATGAGCACCAGACCCAGAATAACACTAGTTCAAACTATCTACCACGGATCCTGGGCACCAAAGTCCTGAGAAAGAAGCTGACAGAGTCCCAATAAAAGTTCTAAAATATGAGTATCAATCAAAATAAACATGAGTAAATTCAAGGGAAATTCTGCTAAAGGACAAGCTTTCTGAATTTTTATGTCTATCCTCAGACTCTCAAACACTTTGCAGTACTTGCTACAGAACAGGTAGGAAAGCACAGGTATGGGTGCTGCTGACGAGTGAAGAGCTGCTGTTTGTATTATGCGCCGTATGTATGCGAAGTCCATGTCTAGTAATATTCATAATTAGTGAATTATCAAATTTACTCCTCAAAAGCACATACAAATCAAATCTTCAAAGAAACCATCTAGAATTGTACACAATTACATCTGTAATTACTCAAAATATTATGTCCTTTTCATTCTATGAAAAACAGAAGGTAATGCAGTTCCTGGTGCTATACCTCTACACTTTTTTTTTTTCCAACTAGACTGGAACTGAGGACAGCTGTTCAGAGGAGAGGTCTTTACATTCAACGACCCACTTCTTCTTCCCATCAAGGGAGCCACACTTGTCACTTTTGTGAAGCCATTCAAGTAAGTACCCAAAGCTGATCGAATACTTACCTTCTGAGAGACAATCAAAAAATGTCAAAGGTGAATATTACTATGTGAAAGCATGCTTGGTGAGAATAATAAAGTTACAAGAAACCAGGTTTGTCAGCCGCAGTTTTCCACAGTGCCTTAAGGGTAAGCTTTGTCCTTTCCTAATATTATGCAGGTGCCTGTTTTAGAGAAAATGTGCCCTTTGCCTGTGATAAACAGCTGCAGCATCATGGGCACTCCAAACAAGCGCTTTTACTGTGCTGAACAGCAGCAAAGAGATTAGGGAGACAAACCGCACTCCTATTTCATACTGGAATCCCAAAGGCTGGGACTCTTTCAGAATTACAGCAGCAGGGAATTTGGTGTTACAATAGGGGCACAATAACACCGAAAACGCAAGGGCAGATGACAACACAATGTAAATTGATAATACATAATAATACAGCCAAAAACATACATATATATATGAAAACAACTAAGAGACAGATGGCTGGCAAGCAATTTCCCCCTGGCATTTGTAAATGTCCATTCAGTGCTTGTATTTGGGTCATTTGCTGGAATAAATCCCATGTGACGGTCTCAATGGAGGTAAGGCAAAGTGGTCTAAAATGCCTGCACCTAATTTTAATTTTAATTTACTGCTGAGGTGTACTTGTTCAAACCACAAAATTAACTATTTCCATAGAGCTGAGTAAACAATCAAAACAGCTAGAAAATAAAATGTCACATAAAATATTTCACAAACTATAAATTGTATCCACTTGCATTTTTTTTCAGTGTCTTATAAACTGGGAAAGAAATTAGCATTAAAAAAAAAAAATTCTTGCGCACATTGGCTTCTTCCAATATAGACCTGATAAGATAACCTTTGATATACAAAGTAAGCCTCTCCCTTATTTACTTTGACTTTATAAGTAATTCTTTGTAAACATACTTTAAAATACCAGGCATGCCTTTGATGGTTGAACATACCAGAATTTTTAAAAAACCAGTAACACATTGGTCCAAGGCAAGTCTATTCAAAAGAACTTTTTAGACGCAAGTTAACAGAATGATTGATCAGTTCACAAGGATCATACCCCATCAAAAACCCAAACTGACAATAACATTAAAAGACCAAGTAGAAGGAATAGTCTAATATCTTTGGAGAACAGAAGTTTTTAAAAAACTTGTTCACATGCCTTAAATCTTCCATTCCTTCTTTTGAAATACTGTTAATCAATGATTTCAGGAAAAAAACATCTTAGCTAGTGTTTCCATAAAACGAAGATTTATGTCCTGACCACAGTGGCTCGTTGAGCATCATCCCACACAGCTACGAGTCACTGGTTTGATTCCCAGTCAGGGCAGATGCCTGGGTTGTGGGCCAGGTCCCCAGATGGGGTGCGTGCAAGAGGCAACCAACTGATGTTTCTCTCACACATTGATCATTTCTCTGCCTTTCTTTCTCCCTCCTTTCCCCATCTCTAAAAATAAAATAAAAATCTTAAAAAAAAAACAAACCTAAGATTTACATTGACACTCAAATGAATAACTAAATCAGGAATGTGCTCTTAAGAGTTTGGAGTAGTTTTAATTCCAGATTAGAAATTTCTGCCATGAAGTTGTTGCCCCAAGTTTCCCACAATCACTGCAAAATGGAACAGCTACGAAACTTATAGGTGATATCAATGACCACGGTTGAGCTTAACAAATGCAAAATTGGCGACAAGGAAAATAATTTTGAAAGCAGCCACAAATCCATTTCCCACTGTCAAATCCTCAAACTGTCTTTTTTTTTTAATAATGAAGGCATTATCTTACTCACATTAGAATAAAAACTTGCATTGTCTCACTTACTAGGTATGTAACAGAAAGGACACGCCATCAATGAGACGGTATGCACAAAATAAAACCGGACTAGGAAACAGCAGTTAGGCTTTGCTTTTGTTACTTTGAAGTAAACTGACTCCTCTCTTGGTGCTCTCTCTATACAAAGCATATTGACAGTACTATTTTTAAAGAGGATAAATGGGAAATGATGTAGTATTATCCTCGATAAATACGAAAGAGAGCAGAGAATTTGGGGTCAGCAAGTTTTTTCCACTGACCTAAACAACAAATTTCTCCAAAAAAATGGGAGAGTCCTTCAGGAAGTTATATGCAACATGACTTAAAATTTGGCAAAGACTGCACATTTATAATTCCAATTTTCACCACAACTTAAGATTCCATACAATCATTACTAGATTGAAGCAAGGGGAAGGGGATGAAGTTGAAACTATATATGCTTTCTCACCAGATAGGGTGCATTCTACTCTGTTACTGTTTGTTTCATCACATCCTAGACATATTCCTGAGTTTAGCACAGAAAAACACTTGTAAAACATTAAGTTTTACCATAGGGAAATTGATTTTGCTATAAGAACGTTTCAGATTACCACTTAATCTCAACCAAACTACATCAAACACTGAAAGTAATTATATATATAGTTTATAAAGTAAACTTGATCACTCTACTTAAAAGAAATGATAACTTTGAGAAGTACCACAGCAATAATTTTTAAGCTGAAGCAATATAAAGCCCTCCTACAGTAACTGCCAGATTCTTCAGCTAAAAGGCACAATCTTGATTTAGTTAAGCAAGTCCAGCCTAAGAGCCACCTCCCTCCCCGAGTGCTGCCCTCCAGCTGCCAGCACCGGCCTCTCCTTCTGGAGCTGTATTTCACAAAAGTTCCTGGGGGGGCAGCGGAATCCACAGATGCAGTTTAAGCAAAGTTTCAAAGTTGAGCCTTTGTAGTCTGAAATGGAGTGGTGGAAATAAACACATTATCATCATCCTACAGTTTCTATGGACTAGCCAGCCCTCTCCCGGCTTCAGCCCCCAGTAAGACAGAGTAGTTAGCTGGCTAGTGCTGTTATCTGAAAACCATATCTTAACATCCGCCTTGGCACTGAATCACCTGAACGTGCAATGCAGACAGACACTAAGTAACTTCCATGATACCATTATTATGTATTTCGTAATTTCCAGGATACATGAAAACCAAGCTTCTGATTACATATGCAGTTCTGCCACTTAGAAAATTAAAATTTTAAACTGCAGCAAAAATATAACTTGTATTTACAGACCCTCAACAACATATATCATATATATTACCTATATAACAGATATTGAGCATGCTATCAACTAGATAATATGGGCAAATTACCACATTAAATTAATCTACATTAGGAGGTAGAAGTCAGCAATTCTAACACTCCATTCAACCTATTGCATGTAAAGAACTTATAACAATTGTGCATCATAAAAGCACAACTAATTTATGCACCATTCTCCCTAAATTACAAAGTGCTAACAATTCTGGCTGATGATTAAAGAAGACCAAATAAGCACTAAATCTACAGAAAAATGTACATGCAAATTAAGTTTCACCCTTAATCTTTACAGGACAGTTTCTTCTGACATGTACTTTTTAAAAAACTGGACAGCAATAAACATACAAGAGGAATGCTTGATTTACCACAGTGGTCTACAATAGTCACAATATCACATTAAGTTATTTTTTAAGCTATAAGCTATAAGTTATAAGCTATATAATCCTGGTTTAGATGCTCACTATTCAAACTGTCCCCAACAGAGCCAGTAACTGCTCAGATTTGTCCCTCAACTTATTTTGTGAAAAGTCATCCCTCTTTGGAAGCCAAAGTTTTTTCTTCCAATTACTCTGGAAACAGCAGGTGCACTGTAACCCAAAATTGGAAGAAACAGAAGCAGCCCCTCTCACAAACCATTTACTTATCAGAGAGTGTGGCATAATTGCTAAAATCTGTACATGGCTTAAAAGTTGAGAAAAAGTTTATGTCTAGCAGGGGCTTCCTAGCAACTAGTCCCTGACAGACACTGTACAAAACGCATTAAGAAGGGCTTGCTGGAGGTCTTTGCAGAGACTCTCAGGGGATTTCACAACAGACATATGTGAGAACTAAAATTTGCTGACTGAGGGTATATATCCATGAACGTGCTTTTAGCCAGAGAGTGGGCGCACCAGAGAATATGGAATATGGCTAATTACCACCAAGAGAAGATTCTGCCTTCACCTCCCTCACTGACAGCCACTTCGTGTAAGCTCACTCACCGCTTGGCCCTGACCCTAGGGATCCATTCACTTGCCATAGCCCAGAGAGGCTGCTGAAAAGCTGTCAAAGTAAATCTGTGCTCACTTTTTGGATAGTTTAATTTCAATGGAGCATGAAACACCCCAGGACAGTTAATAAGTTTAGCCAGGCGTGCTGTTCTCCCTAATATATTTTAATTATGCATCTGTTTTAATTGTAATCAGATTAAGTGACTGGAAAGACACAAATTGGAATTTTCCCTAATGGCTATTGGAGCTTTTCATCAGTTTCTAAACACTAACAACATTTAAAAAATAGGTAGAGCCACGAACACAACTGTGACATTTTCCAGAAATCGATGCAGTTTCTTTGACAACAGTTCAGGTCTCATTAGCCACCCAAACTAACCCAAAGGCACACGACAATTTCAGACTCTAGAGGCATCTTCATCCTCAATTAGCACAAAAGAATCACTAACGTCTAATGTAGAACTCCCAAACAGAAATGAAAGCCCAGGCTTTTATAAAGTGCTACTCCGTCGACTCGTGAGAGGCGGGGGAGCAGGAGAGACCATCAGCAGCATTATCCAGGCTCAAAGTAAAGTACACTACACGTCAAAAGGGAAAGTTGAAGCAGAGTACGATCCTCTTTCCATTATCCTGGCAACTGTCAAACGTGTGTTTTAACCTCGGGAAATAAAAGTGTCCGTCCCATCAATAAACGGAAACGTTACAGGGAAGATCTACTAGGGGGCGGGGAACGGCTTCCTTCCAACCCAGACGTAAAATCGCTCAATGTGCTTTTGTTGCACCAAGAAATACCTAAGACTTTTTTTTTAATACGTTCATTAAACAGTTTCCCAAATTGCTGCGATTTCCGCTAAGAAACTTAAACGTCTGCCAAGAGCCGAGAAGCAAGGAAGAGAACCTGCTGCAAACTAGGAATCCAAACTCCCTCAGCCTGCCCAGCACGCTCGCGTCCCGGGTGTTTCTGCTTTAGGTGTTAATGTTTACGCGTCTCCTAATTCAGGTGCCGGACCAGTTCCTCCAAGACGCACTTCCAGCCTTAGAGCGGAGTCCCCACGCAGCCTGCCACCCCTCCCTCTCGCCCCCTTACCTGTCATCATAGCAGAAATCCGCACTTAGGGTGTTGAGATACAAGGCGAGCCCCAGAGCGCTGCTGACCAACTCTGCAATCATCTCTCCACCGCCTTCCCTCCGGCTCGGCTCCCAGCGCGAGGGCAGCAGCGGCAACAAAAAACAGAAGCATCAATCCCCACCTTCCGCCGCCTTCTCCTCCCAGCTTCACTTTTCCCTCGCTTCCCCCCCTCCCCTACCTCCGCTCCCTGCCTTCTTCCCTGGGGTCCTGCCAAACCACCGCTCTCTTCCTCCTCCTCAGCCCGTCTCCGCAGCTCCTGCGTGCTCCCTGGGCGCGGGCTCACGCCGCACTCCCCATGCCCGGAGCCCGCGAGCGGCGTTCGGGCAACGCGCCCCCCGGCGGATGCACAGGGCTGGTCCTTCCCGCGGATCGAGGCCCCCACCCTAACCCATGGCAGTTCAGGGCGCCCTAGGTGAGGAGTTGGACGCGGAGGAGGTGGAAGAGTGCGGGATGGGGGCAGAGGGACCGGACCGAGCCGGGCTCTGGGACCAGCGGGAGGAAGACAGAGAAAGAGGGGCGGGTGGGAGGGACGAGGCGAACCGCCTCCTTCGCCGCCGCCCGAGCGCAAGGATCGGGTGCCGCTTGGGCTGACTCCGGCCGCTACAGCGGCTGCACCTCATTCACTCTTTATTAGCTCTCTGCCAGTCCCAGCCCCTTCTCCAGTGAAGTGAGAAGCGGTGGTTGGAGACTCCAGAAGCTCCCGCGTGGGGCTCTCCGCGCTGCCCCCCGCGCCTGCGTGGCCAACCCTCGGTCCAGAGTTTGCCCAGCCCTTTTCTCCACCCAGATCCCCTAAGGCTCCTCCCACACTACCCCCAACTCCGGGCTGCAGGCTCCTCCCACCCACCTCCCGCCTTCCTCTAGTTTCTTTCACCTTCGATTTCACTGTGGAGAGCCCGGGAGACCCTCGGGCGACGGCTGGAACCCTGCCCGGGAGGGGGAGCTACAGAAACCCGACCGAGGAGCTTGCAGTCGCTCGCCCGGCTGCTGCCTGGCGGCGCCTGGCACCGGCTGGTTCTCAACCCGAGCGCTGCCAGGCGTCAGCCCAGTCACCTGGAGGCTTCTGGGGACCAGGAGAGGAAGAACAGGTTTGGCGAGTGCTGCAGCCTCGGTTGCCACAGACACACAAGCGTCCTCTCCCGCACACACGCTTACTGTGCGTGAACCGAAATAGGATTGGGGCAGGGGGCGGCGGGGGGGTGGGGGGGGGGGGGGGGGGGTGGAGAGAAGGATCTTAGGAGAGAGAGGTTTCAGCTTCGAGCCTACCGTTGTCCCGATTGTCAATGGAAAGCTGTGTGGGGAGGACAATGGTCCCGCAGTAGGTTAAAAAGAAAAACACACAAAAGAGGGAAAAAAAGGCACATCATGCGAGGGGCCTTTTGTGGTTTCACGGGAACTGTCAAGCTGGCGTGAGAACATAGAGAAGAGACGCCTCTGCCGCCCACTACAGCACTATAACCTGGGAAGGCGGGAAGCTAATGCCCTTTCCTTTCCGCCCGGATACAGGACTTGATGGAAGGCGTCCAACATGATGAAATACGGTGTAGAAGAATGGCCTGTGTAGAACCAGCTCTGGGTACTGAAGTTGCGAGACCAAAGAGGACCAAGGCCTGCCCGCTGCACCTCCTGCTGGCTTGGCCCTTTCTGCGGGCGGAGTGGCTCTGGTGGACCGCGATGAACACGACTGCGGCGCCCCCTGCTGCATGTCAGTCACAGTGCATGGGAAACGACCCTGTAGAGGGCTGGCTTGCGGCTGGTACCCCGCCCTCCAACGGCAACACCTAACCAGCAAGTTCTCCGAAACCGCGGCAAGAAATTGAGCCCCTTGGATGTCTGTCAGTGGCCTGCAAAGCAAATACTTGCAATGTGGTCGGGTGTCTGCACTACAAATCTCCTGATTTCACATAGATAAAATGATGAATATTCATTGCATCTATTATGCGGTGCGTGCCCTGGGAAAAACAACACACGTAAAAGGGAATTGGATCTTTAAAGGCCGGGACTGAGCCTTCATTTTTCTTTTTATTATTACTGTGTAACATCTGCTCACTGCTGAAAAGTTTTTTTATTCCTATCAATTGACCCATCAAGGTCCTCTTCACAGCACTTACATAACCCTAGAACACTGGCCAAAGAAAGATCACACTAAGTTTGAGTCTCCACTCCACTACTATTGTCTGGGCAACAAGTGGCCAGTCGCTCAACCTCTTTGGGTCTCAGTTTTCTCACCCATATAACAGTGATGATAATAATACCTGTCTGTGGATAGTATTATTATAAAGATTAAAGTAGTTAGCTATGAAGCACCTAGAAGCGTCCTAAGAGCAAGAGAAATGTTTGCCATAATTATTATTATGTTCTCCAGCTTCCTCCTTTCCTTTTAGTTGTCAACTAAAACCTAGATGTTTACCATCACACCCACACTCCTGCAGTCCTAGTCCAGGCTGCCCTCCCTTCCAGCATGGACTAGGTCAGTAGCCATCTAAGTGGTCCTACTTCCCCTGTTGCCACTGCACCCTCCCTGCAGCCTTAACTTAAAGCATTTGACAGAGGTTCTTTTGAAAACCTGCAATTTCCCTACTTCACAATGTTGAATGACGTTATACTGCACATTGAATAAAACTCTTAATTCTTACTGTGGCCAGCCAGGTCCTCATTGGCTCTGACTACCTCCCTCCCTTCACATGGAACTCCAGCAATCTGGCAACACAGATGTCCTTCTCTGAGATTTACCACCTTCTCTTCCTCCCGCATGCGAGTGATTTCTCCCCAGATCTTCTCGAGCTCCTTGTCAGCATTCAAGTCTTAGTTGAAATGTCATCGTCTCAGGAAGGCTTTCCCTGCCCACACCTTATAAAGTAGCCTCCCCTCAATCTATCCCATTACCCTGTGTTATTTTCTTCATAGTCTGTATTGTATCTGGAATCACCACTAGAATGGCAGCTCTAAGGCCAGAGACTTATCTTTCTTGTTTTCTACATAATACCCAGAACCTTGAACATCTTGACAGGTAAAAGAAACTGAAAACACATGGCTGGTGTGGCTCAGTGGGTTGAGTGCAGCCTGTGAACCAAAGGGTTGCCGGTTCTATTCCCAGTCAGGGTACATGCCTGGGTTGCGGGCCAGATCCCCTGTGTGGGGTGCGTGAGAGGCAACCACATACTGATGATTCTTTCCCTCTCCCTTCCCCTCCCTCTAAAAATAAATAAATAAAATATTTAAAAATATATAAAAAATAAACTAAAAACAAAACAAACCCACAAAAAAGTTGATGATAAACAAACAAATGTGCTCTGCAGAAACTATAACAACTGAAATCCACAAGCTTACATCATGAGAGAATAAACTGCTTTTTCTGTCAATGTTAAACATAATGAATTAACAAAGGAGAAAAGAAAGAAGTAGGTTAAAACTTCTTAAGGATGCATCAATTCTACAGGAAAACCTGTGGTGGGAAGTCACACAGAGACAACTCTCTTCAATAAGTAAGAAGACTCACATGCATAAAAGGTATGTTTGAGATCAGTGTGCTAAAAGCTTATAAGCATTTTTCAGGGTTGTCTCCCATTTTCAAGGCTCTAATAGTTTTAAGTATTTTCTACATTCCTTCGCCCCTCCTTTTCTTCTCTCCTCACCCCCAACTCCTCAGTATCGGAAGCCCAGGAGGCAGAAATGCCACAAAGTGGCACATCTTGCTGTCCCTGATGAATGCAAGGCTGAAAAATCCAGCTATGTTGGGGAAATCCAGTTGCTTTTAACAAATTTTCCTATTATAATTTAATGGGGTTTCAATATTCTTCCAGTGCACTAAGCCTTGGTTGCTTTCAGACCACTCTCAGAGAGCTGAGAAGCAGCCAATGCCTGTATTTTCTCTCTTCCTTGAACAGCTCTCGGGGACGGGGCAGGGGGAGGAACCAGATCAAAGATGTCATCACTATCCCTGGACATCAGAGCAAATGTAGGGACACTGCCTTTTAGTTTAAGATGGACATACCTATTGTGAGACTACCGCCTTGGTTCTGAATATGTATATATACTTCTGTCTAAAGCTACTGTTGCTCTCCACAGATGAAGGATATTAGGCTGGTTGGCTTGAGTTTTCTACCCTAGACACAAGAAGGGCCAAAAAAGTGCTAAGCCCTTATTTTCCTGAAGTAGATCCACACATCTGCTACCTCACCACTTCCTCAATGAATTCTTTTTTATTGCTGCCCCAACCTACCCTGCATTTGTTCTGCATTCCCCGTCCTTTGTTGTAGAATTCATACCTTCGTGGTGCCAGTTCCTCAGGGTAAAGATTTCCTTATTTGCCCAAGACATTTTTAGTTTATTGTGCAATACCATCTTCCCTGTGGGTGTTGCATAAATATTAACTAAAAATCCACATCTGGTCTTGGTCGTCATTTCTATTTGTCCTAATATAACTTCTCTTTGAACAATTCATTTGGAAAGTGTGCCAAGGGTGAAATGTGGCCCATAAATTCTCGTGCTGCACAGAATGCCTTTTAAAATGCCCATGGATTCGGTTATTTATGAACAGAAGATTTGCACCCCTTCCTTGCCCTCTCGATTCTAAAAGTATACCACGCCAAAGTAATTACAGTCTCCCATATGTTTTGTGAAAAGGTATCCAAGAATCTCCCGCTAAAATCTTAACAGATTGACGAGGAAGCGGAAAAACACTAGCCCAGCAGGTGAAACCGCCTGTTTAGGGAGGTCAGAACAGAGCTCTCTGCTGGGGGACCCATAAGCTCTGGGCTTTATTCAGGAAATAACCCTGCGGGAGAAAAACAGCAGAGCATGGATGAAATGTGGGTCAGGGAGCTGAAAGAGGTACATGGGCTGCCTGGTTAACTAGTGACAGTAAATGCACCGGCTACACATGTTATAGTGACATGTTTCCCCGCGTTACCGTACAATGCTGCCCTGCAGACACTACAATATGTAACATCGCTTTATTCCAAAAGTGGTGATCCATTAAGAATATAATTAGGACATTGTGGCCACAGAAACAGATCCTGTCACCTCTGTCACAAACCCAGGGCTGTTAAGAACCAGCTGCTACGGAAATAATGATCCCTTTAAGAATCTCACAGTCTCCCAGTTTCCAATTCAGAGGATGTGCTAAGGAGAGAAAGGAGAAGAGGAGTGTAGAAATAACATGTTAATAACCAGAATGGACAATTGCAGAGATGTTGAGGCTAATGATAGAATTCAGAAGCTCAATCAAGAAAAGCAAGGATGCCTCCCGTGTAGCAGCTCTCTGAATGTATTCACATGCACTGGTGTAAACCGTGATCAAAAATATTCTAGTGGCTTGAAAAATTGTACAGAATCTTGAGTAACAGAGTTTTGATAAGCCTCAGACTCTATAGAATAAAAAATAAAGGGTAAAGAGAAGATTAGTTTTGATATGGATATTAAGTTAACCAGTTATTTATAAATGTTGCCTTTACATTACCCTAACATGAACCTTTTAAGGCAGCATTGTCCAATGGAACTTTCTTCTAAGGCGTTTTTATATCTGTGCTCCCCAGTGTGCTAACCATCAGCTACATGTGGTGAGCGAGCACTTAAAATTTGGCAAGTGTGAGTGAGGACCTGGATTTTCTATTTTAATTTTAATTAACTTAGATAGGGACAAAGGCTAGTAGCTACTATACTGGACATCACAGCTGAAGCCATCAGGGCCTCCTAGCCACCCCCCAGGCCCTGTGCCTTACAGGAGATTCCACATAAAGCCAGTTGCCTACCCCTCCCACTGGTCAAAGCTTTAGTCCAGGGTTGTCCAACCCACTGCTTGCAGGCCACGTGAGGCCCAGGATGGCTATAAATGTGGCCCAACACAAAATCGTAAATTTACTTAAAACATTAGGAGATTTTTTTGTGATTATGTGTTGCAATGTATTTAATGTGTGGCCCAAAACAACTCTTCTTCTTCCAGTGTGGCCCAGAGATGCCACAACTTCAGACACCGCTGCTTAGACCTCTTGCTCTGACCCCAACTGCACCCATGTATAACTGATCGGGGTACTGAAGAATTAAAGATTTTAGCTGTAGTTATAATTGATAGGCTCAAGTGATTAATGCATGTGGAAAACTGTTTTTCTAAGAACTGGAATGCATTACCTTTGTGTCTCCAGAAAGTCAACAAGCAATTCAACCTCTGTGCCCCAGGTGTCTGCAAGCCATGGAAAAGGTATCTGAGCCATTGTGTTCCAGGAAGGGAATGTCCTTGATGCAAATAAGGGATTGTGGATCAGCTGATAAAGAAATTCTAGGAATATTGCCTTTGCTGGATAACAACTCTTATCTGATTAACCTTCTTCCAAACCCTTTGCTGCTCCTTATAAATAGGTCAGCTTGAATGAGATGCTCAGATGGTGTTTAGGGTACATAACCCACTCACTCTCCTCTCAGTTGTCAGCATCTGAATAAAGCGCCCATGAAGATTCAATCCTTGTCTCTACTTATTAGTTCTGGTAGTGCAGGCAGCGCGATGCTGCCTATTTCAGTTTTACAACTTCCTTTTACTTATAAAATAGCTATGAGCTATTGAACACTGTTTTGGTATTAGACATCCTACTGAGCACCTTATGTTCGTCGTTTCATTTAATCCTCACAACAGCCCTGAGAGATACTTACCATTGCTATGTCTTTTTTTACAGGTAAAGAAATGGAGGCTCAGAAAGGTTTAGAAAGTTGTCCACAGTCTTACAATCTCTAAGTGGTGGAGCTGACATTTGAACTGATGTCTTTTAACTACTCACCCAAGAATATGTTTTTGTTGATTTTAGAGAGAGAGGAAGAGAAAGAGAAAGATGGAGAGAGACAGAAACTGATGTGAGAGGGAAACATAGACCAGTTGCCTTCCATAAGAGCCCCAAGTGGGTATTGAACCCACAATATTTTTGGTGCATAGGATGACACTCCAACCAACTGAGCCACCCTGCCAGGGCAACATGTTTTAATTAAACTCATAGTCTTCCTCCTCTATCCTTCCTCAGAGGTTTCAAGATAAAATACTGCAGAATTCTTCCTTTGTCTACTACTTCTACCTGATTTTTCCCAAATTGGATGTAGAAACCTACAAAAACCACAATGTAATCTACAATGGAAACCCTCCCCCATAAAATAAAAAAGTCACGCACCATATATTTTTAAGAATAAATGTATTCAAATCATGCATACAAATTTTTCCTAACACAATCTACGTCAGCTATTAGCAGAACAGTTACGGTAAGTAACATAACCCAAACTCCAACACAGTGATGAAAGTATTAATGTAAAGTGCAATTTGGAAAACAAAAGAAAGCATTCATAAAAGTGACAATCTCATGTTAAAAACCCCACCACACATTTGCACCTCAAAAAACATACTTAATCCATTTACTGTTCCAATGAAATGACTAGAAAATCTGATTACAGTTTGTGCTGTCAATCTAATAATAAATACAGAAATCAATGTATTTAAAACTTTTCCAATAGACAATTAAGTTGCCCATTTAAATGAATAAATGTATTTTATTTTTATTTATTATACTTTGTAATATTTTCCTGACTAACTATAAGTGAATGGCATATTTAGAGCCTTATATGTAGACTTCTACCACCCTACATTTTTTCTTTTCAAGTCTTCTCTACTTCTTTCATCTTTCTTTACTCTTTTCAATCTATTCTTTCATTTTCACATATTTTGCTCTGACAAAAGCATTTAAATCTTAACGCCCAAAACAACAAAGTCACCCTAACACATGCGAAGACCTGCCCTGTGATATATACACTAGTTAGAAAACAGGTTGTCGGCAATGGTAGATTTGAAGCTAAGATATTTATTTTCTTGGCAGTCAGCTCCAAAAAGCCAGTCCTTGGATTGAAGTGGACAAATGATGAAGACATCAAATTCATAAATTCCAAGTGGAACATCAACGGGAACACTGGTCAAAAACCTCTCATCGCTCTGAACCTCTTCCCTTAAGTTAATCACACGCCAGTGCTGGACATACAATAATTGCAGCCCAGTGTCCCCCTTAATTCATATTGTGAAAATGTGCCATGGGCAGCCACTGACCTGCTTTCTGTCAGTATGGACGAATTTGCACTTTCTGGAAGTTTACATTAATGAAAATAACACTGTGTACATTTTTTGTGGGGTTGGCTTCTTTCACTAAGCCTAATCATTATGATAGTCTCTCATGTTTTCATGTGTATTAATAGTTTGCTTCTTTTTTCTCTGAATAATACTCCCTTTGTACGGCTGTACCACATTTGTATATCAACACAGTGCTTGGAGTCCTTAGAATACATCGAATCACTTTTTTTGTGTGTGCCCATTTTAAAAATGATAGTGTTTGTTTTCTTCTATTGAATTTTGAGTTTGTTATATTCACAATAAAGTTCTCTTTTAGACATTAATTTGCAAACTGTTTTTCTCCATGTAAGTTGATAAACATTCAAATTGGTTCCAGTTTGGGGCACTGCAAACAAAATTCCCATGAACATCCATAAAAAGTCTTTGTATGAACATACGCCTTCACAGCTTTGGGATAAATACCCATTAGTATGGCTGGGTCACTTCGTCTGTAGTGTTTAATATTGTAAGAAACTTTTCCAAAATGGTCATACCATTTTACAGTCCCACAAGCAGCTTATGAGAGTTCCGTTTACATCCTTGCCAACACTTCATAGGATCAGACTTGTATATCTTAGACGTTGTAGTAGGTGTGTGTAGGGGTACCTCATTATAATTTTACTTTGCATTTCCCTAATACCTTTTGATGTGGAGCACCTTTCTATTTGCTTATTTTCAACCCATACATCTGCGGTGATATGTCTGTTCGAATCATTTGCTCTCCTATTTTTTAATTGTTGTTTTTGTTAGCTTCTTAAGCCAACACAAATTTATTAGCTCACAGTTCTGTTGTCAGAAGTCCAAGGTGACCCAGGGTTCTCAGTTCAAGGTCTCACCTGATGAGAATTAAGGGGCTTAAACAGCTGGGCTCTCATCCAGAGAAGAACCTACTTCACTTCCAAACTCACTCAGGTGTTTTCAGAATTCAGTTCTTTGCAGTTATAGGATCATTTCTTTGTGTCTTAACTCTTAGAGCTACCCACCTCCCTTCTCAGAATCAACACAGTGCTTGGCATCCTCAGAATGCTTCAAATCTCTCTGACGTTTTTGCCCAATTTAAAAATTACATTGTTTTCTTCTTATTGAATTGTGAGAGTTCTTTATTTGAAATACAATTTCTGTGTGAGATGGGTAATTTGCAAACATTTTTTTCTCTGCCTATGGCTTATCTTTTGAATCTTTTAATAGTGTTCTTCAAGGAGCAGAAGATCTTAATTTTGATTAAGTCCAATTTATCTTCTTTTAAAAGATTTCATTTACTTATTTTTAGAGAGAGGGGAAGGGAGGGAGAAAGAGGGAGAGAAGCATCAATGTGTGGTTGCCTCTCATACATCCCCTACTGGGGGTCTGGCCCGCAACTCAGGCATGTGCCCTGACTGGGAATCAAACTCGAAATCTTCCATCCACATGCCAGTATTCAGGCAACTGAGCCACACCAGCCAGGGCTATCTTTTTAAAATCATATTTTGATGTTGAATCTGTTTGTCTAATCCAAGGTTACAAGATTTTCTCCTGTTTTTCTCTAGAAGTATTATAGTTTGGGGTTTTAGAGTTACATTGATGATGCATTTTTGCATTTTGACTTGGTTTTTATATTTCAGATGAGGTACACTTCAAAGTGTTTTTGTTTTGTTTTTATTTTTTGTTTTTTGTCCCTTGGATATACAATGGTTCCAGCACAATTTGTTAAAAAGTTTGTTTTCTCCACTGAATTGCCTTTGCATCCTTATCAATTGACATATATGTAGGTCTGTCTCTGGATATCTACTCGGTTCATTGGTACTTTTGTTTAGATTTATGGCAATATAAACTGTCTTGATTACTGAAACTTTATAAGCCTTAAAGTTGGGTGGTGTAATTTTAACAACTTTGTTCTTTTTAAAGTTATTTCCTACCTGTGTTGAATTATAACTTTTTTTTAAGATTTTATTTATTTATTTATTTATTTATTTATTTATTTATGTGTGTGTGTTTAGAGAGAGAGGTGAACGGAGGGAGAAGGGAGAGAGAGAGGGACATCATGTGTGGAGAAACATTGACCAGTCGCCTTTAGCACATGCCCTAACTGGGGATGTGGCCCACAACCCAGACATGTACCCTGACCAGGAATCAAACCTGCAACCTTTCAGTTCAAAGGCCAGTGCTCAAGCCACTGAGACATACCAGCCAGGGAAAATTACAACATTTTTAAATGCATTTCCATTTGCTATTATAATCCCTTATCATTTGGCTCTCATTTCCTTCCAGTTCTTGGTTAATTTATTTCTTAAATGATTTTCATGTAAGGGTATGATTATGTATCTGTGAGCATTTAGGTGTGTAAATGTAATTGTGTCTGCTCCCTGACTGTTTTTCTGTATGAGAAGTAGAGTAAAAATTGATGGCCTATGATAATCAGTTAACAAAATGGACAGGGCAGGATTAAGATATGTGGGTATCACTCCTTCTAACCAGTATCATTAAAATATTTGTTCAGTAGTAAGAGGGAAGTTTATATCATTACAGGCTTATCACAAGACACAAGAGAAATCCCAAGTAAACAACCTAACATTACATCATTTTTTAAAAATCCTCAACTGAGGATATGTTTTCATTGAGTTCAGAACGAGAAAAAGAAAAGGAGCGGGGAGGGAGACAGGGAGCGAGAAAGAGAAACATCAATATGAGAGAGAAACATCAATTGGTTGCCTCCACATGCCTGTCCCCCAGCCCCAGAACTGAACCCACCTCCTAGGTGTGCCCTGACTGGAGATCGAACCTGCAGCCTTTGGTGTGTGGGACAATGATCCAACCAACCGAGCAGCCCAACCAGGACCTAATATTACATCCTAAAGAACTAGAAAATGAAGAACAAAAGCATCCCAACGTCAGCAGAAGAAAGGAAGTAATAAAAATTAGGATAGAAGGGAATGAAATAGAGGACAAAAAATATATACAAAAAAACTAACACAACAAAAAGCTGGTTCTTGAAAAGATTAATACAATTGACAAATCCCTGGCTAGACTAAGGAAAAAAGAGGAAAGATTTAAATTAAAATCAGTTATGAAAGAGATGTTACCACAACATCATAGATAATAAACAGGATCATGCTGGAATACTATGAAAGACTATAGGTCACCAAATTTAATAACTAGAAGAAATGGATAAGTTCCTAGAAATATATTGGGTTGCCAAAAAAGTATATTGAGTTTTTGCAGTACAATGGCTCTGGTAGTACTTAGTGATCTTTAACTTCATTTGAACAATTTTGTTAGATTGTATTGTGACAAGCTGTCATATCAGCATGCATTTAAAAAAATTATCAAAATCAGTGAAGTTTTGTGCAGCCATTTTAATAATGAAGATGGAAGAAGATACACAACGTTTTTGGTGTTTTACGCTTAATTATTTCAAGAAAGGTAAAAGCGCAGCTGAAACACCAAAAAAAAAAAAATTTGTGCAGTGTATGAAGAAGGTGCTGTGACTGACTGAATGTGTCAAAGGTGGCTTGTGAAATTTCTTAGTACTATTGACATTTTGGCCAAATAATTATTTTCTGCGGGGCTGTCCTATACATCGGAAGATGTTCAGCAGCACCCCTGGCCTCTACCCACTAGAAGCCAATAGCAGGAGATGGCTGACATACTCAAAATACCCAAATCAATAAAGTTACTTGTGAAAATAAAAAATGTCTTTTATTTTATGGGAAAAAATTAAAAGATCTTTTTGACCAACCCAATATATCCTTTCTAGACAGAATCACAAAGAATTGGAAAATCTAAATACTAGATCGATAAACAATGAGGAAATTGAAACAACCATCAAAACTCCCAAAAATAAAAGTCTAGGAACAGATGGCTTCACCAGTAAATTCTACCAAACATTCAAAGAAGATTTGATACCTGTCCTTCTCAAACTCTTCAAAAAAGCTGAAAGAGAAGCACTATTTCCTAACACATTTTATGAGGCCAGCACAACCCTGACACCAAAACCTGACAAGGATAACATTAAAAAGAACACTACAAACCAATATCTCTGATGAATACAGACGCAAAAATACTAAACAAAATGCTAGCAAATTGAATATGACAATACATTAAAAAAATACATCATGATTAAGTAGGGTTCATTCCAGAGGAACGAGGAAGTTTCAACATGCGTAAATCAATCAATGAAATACACCACATTAACAAAACAAAGGATGAAAATGATACGATCTTATCAATATATGCAGAAAAAGCATTTGGTAGATACTATCCCTGTTTATGAATAAAACACTCAATAAAATGGGTATAAAAGGAAAGTACCTCAACATAATAAAGGCCATATATGATAAACTCTCAGCCAGTATCATACTCAATGTTGAAAAACTGAAAACTTTTCCTCTAAAATCAGGAATAAGGCAAGGATGTCCACTCGCAACACTTTTATTCAACATAATTCGAGAAGTCCTAGTCAGAGCAATCAGGCAAGAGAAAGAAATAAAAGGCATCCAAATTGGGAAGAAAGAAGCAAAAATGTCACTTTTCGCAGATTACATGAGTTTTACTTCTTTCTTTCTATATAGAAAACTCCAAAGGTTTCTTTCTATAAAGAAAACTCCAAAGATTCCATGAAAAAACCCTCAGAAACAATAAACAAATACAGCAAATTTGCAGGACATAAAATCAATGTACAGAAATCCACTGGCACCCTGGCTGGGTGGCTCATTTGGTTGGAACATTGTCCCATACACCAAAAAGGTTGTGGGTTCAATCCCTGGTCAGGGTACACACCTAGGTTGTGAGTCTGTACTTGGTTGGGGTGTGCATGGAAGGCAATTGATCGATGTTTCTCTCTCACGTCACCATTTCACTTGCTCTCTCTCTCTCTTCCTTCCTCTCTCTCTAAAATCAATAAACATATCCTCAGGTGAGGATTAAAAATAACAATCCACTGCTTTCCTGTGTACTAACAGTGAAATTTTGAAAAAAGAAATGAAAAGAAAAAAACAATTCCTTTTGCAATTACAACCAAAAGAATAAAATGCCTAGGAATAAGCTTAACAAAGGATGTGAAGAACCTATATACTGTGAACTAGCATAAAGCGTTATTAAAAGTGATTGAAAAAGACACAATGAAGTGGAAAGCTATTTTGTGTTCATGGAGTAGAAGAACCCACATAGTTAAAATGGCATATTACCCAAAGCAATATAGAGATTTGATGCAATCCCCATCAAAATCCCAATGTCATTTTTAAACAAACAAAACAAAACATCATCAGATTTATATGGAAACACAAAAATCCCCAAACAGCCAAAGCAATCCTGAGAAAAAAGAATGAAGCCAGAGGTATCACACTACCTGACTTCAAATCCTACTGCAGAGCTACAATAATAAAAACATCACGGCATTATCACAAAAACAGGCACACCAACCAATGGAACAAAATTGAAAGCCCAGAAATATAAACTCATGTATGTGGGCAAATAGTTTTTGATGAAGGAACCAAAATAAAAAAAATGTAGAAAAGAAATCCTCTTCAAAAAACGGTTCTAGGAAAACTGGAAAACCAGATGCAAAAGAATGAAACTAGATGACAGTTTGTCCCCATGTACAAAAATGTATAGATCCCCATGTACAGATCAAAGAGCTATATATAAGATCTGATATGTATACAGAGAAGAAAACATAGGCACTAAACTTATGGACCTCGGTTGTAGAGAACATTTTAGGACCCTACAGGCAAGGAAAGTAAAGGCAAAAGGAAATGAATGGGACTATATCAAACTAAAAAGCTTCTGCACAGCAAGGGAAAATGTCAACAAAACAAACAGGCAACCAATGAATGACAGATGATATTTGCAAACTACAGCTCCGACACCAGGTTAATACCCAAAATATGAGGGAGATCCAGAAAAAGTCCAGCCACTGTTGATATAACGAGAATGGTTTGCACAACTTCGATATAACCTGGCAGCCACGGAGAGTGGACTGGAATACGCATGCATGAACAATGACAACTTGACCATACTAGTCAGTGGGTGCAGTAGACACTGTTGAGTGAGCATGTGTACTGTGTGACTATCACATTTAAAATGACCGAGAGAGTACAGCAACCAATCTGTATCCAATTTTGTGTTAAGCTTGAACATTCCTCTCAGAAACTATTCAAATGATTCAGAAGGCTGTAGCTATGGGCAACTGGTGATTGGCAGCTTCATCACAACACACTCACTCATGCATCACATCTCATGCAGTTTTTTGGCCAAACATCAAACCACCCAGGTGACTCAGCCTGCAACAGCCCAGATTTGGTGCCCTGAGACTTCTGGCTTTTTCAAAAATTAAAATCACTTTTGAAAGGGAAGAGATTTCAGACCATCGATGAGACTCAGGAAAATACGACGGGGCAGCTGATGCGACTGGGAGAACTGTGTGAGGTCCCAAGGTGCCTACTTTGAAGGGAACAGAGGTGTCACTGTCCTATGTACAATGTTTCTCGCATCTTGTATCTTCTTCAATAAATGTCTCTATTTTTCATATCTTGGCTGGATACTTTCTGAACAGACCTTGTATGTAAATAACTCATACAACTCAACACCAAACAAACAATTAAATTAAAAAATGGGCAGAGGACTTGAACAGACACTTCTCCCAAGATGACATACAAATGGCCAACAGATATATGAAAAGATGCTCAACTTTGCTAGCTGTAATGAAATCCAAAGCTGCAATGGGATACCCGTTAGAATGGCTATTATCAGCAAGACAGGTAGTAACAGTGCTGGAGAGGTTGTGGAGAAAAAGGAACCCTCGTTCACTGCTGGTGGAATGTAACCTGGAACAGCCGCTATGGCAAATAGTATGGAGGTTTTTCAAAAAATTAAGAATAGTTACCATATGATCCAGAAACCCTTATTCTGGTAATCTACCTGAAAAACTTGGAAACATTTATTTGCAAAGACATTCTCACCCTTATGTTTATTGCAGCATCATTCATGGTGGCCAAGACATGGAGAAAACCAGTGTCCTTCAATAGATCACTGGATAAGAAGATGTACACACACACAATGGCATACTACTCAGCCATAAGAAAGATGAAATACGTCCATTTGTGATGACATGGATGGACTGAGAATATTATACTAAGCAAAATAAGTCAGTTAGAAAAAGCTAAGAACCATATGATTTCACTTATATGTGGGGCATAAAACTGAAACTCACAGACACAGACCACAGCAGGGTGGGTACCAGAGGGAAGGAGGTCAGGAGGTAGTACGGTGTAAGTGGGGTCACATAAATGGGGGAGGGCACACAATGCAATATACAGGTCACGTATCAGAGAAATGTACACTTGAAATCTGTATGATCGTATTAACCAGGGTCAACCCAATACATTCAATAAAAATTATCCATTCATCATGTATGTCTCTTCATGTTCAAAAAGAGAAACGTAGTATACGCCCTGAGTGTCATACAACACTTTAACTGAACTGAAATTGTCGCTCAAATCTGTACTGTCACGCGGGTAACATTGTCACTGACGTTCACAAGAGATAAGAAATTTTAATGCATATAGCTACTACAAGTTTCCTTCTATATTTGAGATTTCTCCTCTTTCTCACTCTCTCAATCTCTTTCTCTCCCTCTTCCATCTGCCCCCGCATTCCTGCCAGCAAAACATTTCCCATTTATCTGTGGTTCTGTTCTATCGTCAGTTTACTTTTGTGGCATTTTAGAACAAGACAGCATCTTCAGATACGTCTTACAACGTTTAAACTTTAGTCATAAATCACCGGTTCTCAGCAAACAGCATATATCATGTTTTCTAGTCAGTGTTAACCTCTCAGCTGACAGCACCCACAGACCTCAGTGTTAGGGCTAGTGGCCTGGTCAGCTATTGCACTGTGCCCCCTGCTTCACAGAAGCGTGCCACAGAAATATCCAGTGGAGGCAGGTTGATTCCGACCCAAAGGGATTTTTGAGTTGTAACTCAAGGGAGTGGTCATTTTACATCTTGCCAGTTATGAAAGGAGTCAAATATGCACTATTATTTCCAAACTGTTTGATTTGTGACTTGGCATCTGCAGTGGATCAGAACATCTTTTCACCTGACTCTAGGTCCAAGTGCCAATTCCTTTGCCCAAATAATGCTACTAACAGCCAGGGCTATGCCTGTCTACATGTATGCCTATACCTTACTTGAACATAATGTTTTTCCTCATCTCTTCCCATCTCTTTTACTACCTATCTTAACCACTGAAAAGTTAAGTAGGGTTTCTGAAGCAGGGACAGTGAAGGAAAGGTGTTTGTATTTGTTAAACACCTACTGTATACCAGTTACTATCCCAGGTATTTTATTTTATCCCAGGCATATTTACTACATAACAATTAAATAAAACTGTTTGCCAATTTTATTTAATTCTCACAATAGTCTGGTCAGATGAATATTGTTATTGTCTTCCCATAAATGACAAAATTGAGGGTCAAAGACATTAATTTGCTCTAAATGGCATAACTAGTAAATGATGATTCAGGATTATATACCATGTCTCTCTTGTTCCAAAAGTCTTTTATTTTATTTTAAATGTTAATACAATGTCCTTTTTTTTTTTTATTTTAGAGATTGGGGAAGGGAGGGAGAAAAACATCGATGTGAGTGAGAAACATTGGTTGATTGCCTTCCATATGCACCCCAACTGGGGACCAAACCTGCAGCCCAGACATGGGCCCTGACCTGGAATCAACCAGTGACCTTTTGGTTTGTGGGAAGATGCCCGACCTACCCAGCCACACCAGCTGGGGCTACAGTGTCCCTCTTATTAACAGTCTTGAGAACCATTTTCAGAAGGAGGTGACTTTTGTATATTTTCTCTTTCTTTAAGGCCTTTGTAAAGTGGCTAAGGAATAGCTTCTGGAAGGACTTTAAAGTGCATTCTTTTTTGCTCTGGTGAGATTTTTGTTGGAAAACAGTATAGAAAGAGATAGACTCCTGGGCCATTCAAAGACAATGATGTTTAGGTTTCACATAAACAAAAATGGAGGCCCCATCTAAATGGCTCCTCTGTGTTTGAAGGCTATGCAGAATCTGGAACATGGAAAATGAGAGAAGCTAGCGGCAGTGAGTTCCTGTGCAGAACACCAAGAAGCTAAAATTCAGGCTGGGAATGGACTAAGTCCTGCTGTTAGAAACTTTCTCTCCCCATCCAGTGTTGACAGACAAGCGAGGGGTTGCCACTCTGCACAGGCAATCAAGAACTATCTTTCTTCAACTACTATGTCGACAGAAAAAAATCAGCCTTTTGCTTTGAGGCCAGATGCAGGAATAAAGAATACAATATATACATAAAGATACATAAATTATATCTCCTATCTTTTCCTTTTATTAAAATTAACCCTTAAAGTCTACGTTTTATAACAGAAACACCAGATAACAATGAAGTAAAAATTGGCTATTCATCCCTGGAAAGCTTTCAAAGACACTGGAAACAATTATTCAATAAAAACAATTTGAAACAAAAAAAAATCCTTACTAACATGTATAAACTCTTTTGAAGGATTCTCGAACTACACAGTATTAAATAAAGGACCACGCATGCTGGGTGGCAGGGGGCGTGGGAAGCGCCGTTCAATAGCGCAGTTTCAGTCATGCCGAGTGGAAAACTTCCAGAGACCTGCCGCATAATGGCGTGCACGTCACCAGCAATGCTGTGCTGTGCAGCTGAGAATCAAGAGGGTAGCTTTCATGTTCTGTGCTTTTACCACCATTTTTTTAAAGAAGGAGTGCTGAAAAACCAACTTTAGGTGATAATCAAAGATTGTATTTATTTTTACAGAGAGGGGAAAGGAGGGAGAAAGAGGGAGAGAAACATCGATGTGAGAGAGAAACATTGGGCGTTTCTCCTATGCACCCCAACTGGGGACCGAACCCTCAACCCAGACATGTGCCCTGACTTAAACTGAACTGGCAACATTCTGCTCTGCGGGCCAGCACCCAACCAACTGAGCCACACTGGCCAAGGCTAGAATACCCCTTTTTATGCCATTTCACGTGGTCAGATATCACTGGAATTAACAATTATTACTATTTTTGTGTATGTTTTTAAGTTACCCTACTAAATAGGTATATACTGAAATACACATTACAGCATATCTCTGTAACACCAACACTTATTTCAATAAGCTGACTGCTGGTAGAATCATTTCGGTAAAACAAGAACATGTATTTAAAAGATCAATCATTTGGCTATTTTTCTAACAGACAAAAAGCAGGAATAATATGAAACTATGAATCAAAGTGTTTCCTGAATATCAGCAAAACAAATCTTCTATTAAAGCATTTCTTAGAAGTGTTCATTTCCTAGCTCAGATCAGTTAGTGAAGTGAAAATATTATTTGATTGAACCTTTTTCGGAAAAGAGTCAATAAAGATAATTTCCATTTCCTGTGATTCATAGGTTGCCACTTATTATTAAAGTGTAGAGCCCCTAAAACTAAGTGGTGAGTTGGCTACTTGGTGATGCTTCTTCCGTGTCGTATGAAGACTAAATCCTTACATCCTGTAAGAACAGAAGACTACACTCTCTTTGCTGGTCTCTTGAAATGTACCTTTCAAATCCAAAACTTTTTTCTTCGAAATCTCATCCAGTGTAAGGATTGCTGACAGTACTGAAAGCCATCTTTAGAATATAAAAGTAATCTAGAATTCTCATTCAGGACTTAAAGGAATCTTTCTTTAAGATCTTTTAAGATCTTGTGTTGAGAAATGTGCATTTTCATAGACAGACCTGATCCATGGGTCGGCTTAGGTCCACAGTAGAGACATGATTTTACACTTGATACTGAAACACAATTTCAGCCATTCAGCGTATTAAGGTAACTGCAGAATCACAAGGTTGCAGCCCAGACTAACTCACAGGGAATAGCAATTTTAAGA
>VMDR010003437.1:0-72180 GCA_007922815.1 Macrotus californicus
CAAGACACACAGGGTTCTGCTCTCCTGGAAATTACATTCTATGACTTTGTCATTATTTAATATTTACAACTATATTTTATATGGAAAACATATGTGACGTGTTGGGGATGGCCAATAAACATCTCTTTCCCAATTGAGTTCAGAAACAATTCAGAGATAGAAGAGATAGACACACAGAGATCAAACAGACAGCTTTGTTACTGCTGAAGCTTATTGGAGAGTGTGGCTTTAGATCTTCTTTTATTGCTGAATTTAAAAGACTGGCCTCCTTATTCATGGGTGTAGTTTGACAGCTGCAGGCCATTTTCCCCTAGAAACAGAGCCCTTACTACAGAGGGCTGACAAGAACACATAAATCCTGTGGACAGTTCACTCTGACAAAGACAAGTCCAGAAGGAGCTGAATCCAGCATGTTCAGTTTCTTCTTTTGAACTCAACACATCAGAGTAGCTGAAGGGAGAGGCTAGTGAGGGGTATCCTTCTAGCAGAAATCCCATCACTTGGAAATGGGGATTGTTTACACAAATTACAAATGAGAATCTGAAAACAAGTATAGTGGAGTCAAGAAAAATTTATTTGTCCATGGAACACTGAAGATTTATTGAGACTTACCAAAAATGATCTAAGAGTTATGGATCCACAGGTTAATTAACACAGATTTTGAGAGTTTATGCCATGCAATGGTTTCAGTCAATGGTCATTATACTAATGGTGACTTTTATTTTGAAAGTAAAAATTGCAGGCGAGGCAAAGATACAGAGATCAGGAGTTGCAAGCTTTCCAGTCACATCTGAATTAAAATAAACAGCAATTTAAAATACAGTCCATGTAACAGTGAAGAGTAATTGTGGCAGTAATTGAAGAAAATATTTTTAACAAAGCATTACATGTAGAGACAAGTTGTTTGAATAAGTCTGTCGTTGAAAATGTAGTATCATCTTCTCGCAGGTTTGGACTTACTAAACTCTTTTCCAATATAATCTAAAAAGAAACAAATGGTTTTCAACCGTAACAACTAGGGTAACCAGCAAGAAGACCTCAAGCAACTTTGGATGACAACTCACACTCCGGAGGCCGCTGCAAACACAAAACTCAATCATACTCCACAGCTGTTGTTTGTTCCTAGGAGATCAGGTCACACTGTTGAGTTCCCCAATTTATTTAAATCTGTTATTTTACTTTAAGTGCTAATTGTCTCTCACAACAAACAGAGACTTCTCTCAGATGCAATTATTGGCATTACAATAGATAATCAACAGGAAAGCCTGAACACAGAGAGGGAAGAGTTGCCTTGGTTACAAGCCTTTTGATGCTTTTGATATTACAGTTCTAGTCATGTTTCAAAATTTCCTAAAACACCCCAAGAAAAAAGGTGTTGCATTATTCTTTTCTTCTTTGTGGCCCATCTAAGAAGTTTTAACCATTATGGTGGGCTAGTCTTACACAGATATTCGTACAAGGTCTCTTCAAGAACCCTACCAAATAGGGCTTTCATTTAGAACATTTGTATATACACGTCCATACCCTTCTAGAATAATGAGGAGGAATCATTATTTCATGCTGGGGGAGCATGTTGTTATATTTGCTCTATCCACAATCACACAGTGCTACATTATACTCTCATCTCTCTTTTCTCAAAAGAGCAAACAGGAAAGCCAATCACCGTATAGCCCATTACTGTCCCAGTCCCCAAACTGTATTTTCCCTCTCGAGTGCAGATTGAGTAAGGCTCATCTAGTAGGTGAGCAAAAGGTAGACCTATATCAAAGCTCTGCTAGTAATTTCTTGTTTTGTTGCTTCCCCATTTATTTGGGAAATTGAGGTTTTGAGAGTTAAGATGGTTATTCAGATAATGATCTATTACTACAACTAGCCATGTAGAAAGCACATAGGAAAATTCATATGATCCTTAACAGAACATCCTGTTTATCAGGCTGCAATAGTGGCCAGTATGATCTTTGCCTTCGCTCATTAATCTTGGTTACAGGAAATATTTTTGTTTATTTCCAAAATATCGTGTGTACCGCCAGATAATTTACATTTCACCTATCTCAGTAAAGATATTCAGAAGTATAAATGATATCTCCCATGACTAATAGAGAGAAGCAGAGAGAGGGAACAAGGGCTTGATTTCTATATGCCAGTTGTGTTCTGACTTGCCAGCAACAACCTAGTGGTCGCAGTAGTCCCAGTCTCCACCTGGCTTCATCATTCCCAGGTTCTTTAGAAGCACCAGCTGGGAACTAGGTCTCCTCAAGGTCCTGAGTCCTAAATTCACGGGGCCAGTCTTCTGACTTCCTGAGCTACTAGGAGCTGCTAGACAACTCCCCCTACTGAGGAGGCAGAATTCCGACTGGGCAGGAACTCTTCCCTAAGCTTCTAGAATTAGGTAACTCCAATCTCTTCCCTTTGCTCCTGGGGCTCTGAGTGGTGGCTACTTCTGTAATTCCTATTTCTGTTACTTAAATGTTCACCTTTCGCTTTTGCGTTTTCCAACATTAGTTTAAGCAATTTCTTATTTTAAATTCCCTCTGCTGAAATGCCTATTGTTGTTTCCAATTTTCTGTCTGGATTCTAATTGATCCAAAAGTGCTATAATTAGCTGTTTGAATGCTCTGTTCTTAGAAGTCTTGGGAACATGTTGAGGAAAAAAGAATATAGAAGAATTTTAGGCATCTTTCTATAAATAGAGGAGACTTTTATAGGAGTAGAAAAAAGTTTTCCATGATCTGCCCCACCCCCAAATAACTATATTTTACCTAGGCAGCCAGTTCTGCCCACAGGCATGAAAAATTGCCTCTTAACTGGGGGAGAATCAGCCTTTTTGTTCTAGTCAAGCCTTCAACTGATTGGATGTGGCCCACCCAATTTAGGGAAGGCAATCTGCTTTAATCAGTCAACGAATTTAAATGTTATCATCTGAAAACATCCTTAATGAAATAGCCAGAAGAATGTTTAACTGAATACCTGAGCGCCCCAGGCCCAGTCACATTGACACATAAATTAACTAGTATGCTTGCCAACAAACCAAGTGATCAGTTGAAATTTGGCCCATGGCCAACTCAAATAGCTGTAATTGAGGAAGAAAACTTTGGGGTAATTCAGTAATCCATCAGAGCTTTTTCCCTCCACCTTGCCCCTACCTTGTGAACTCTTTCCTGGTTGGGAGTTTTGTCCCTTTCAGCCAGGTCTCCTGTATCTTTCTTGGCTGCTGGAATGGTCCCTCAGTCCTTGGGCCTCTGCAGATCACATCAGTAGCAAAGCACTGAGAAAACATACCAGGAACCAAAAAAATATCATGGGAAGAGTGGATTTAATAGAAGGTGCAAGTCCCCAAGGTAATACTAAATATATATATATACACACATATATATACACACATACACACACACGTGTGTATACATATATAACATATATACACACACATATATATACACACACACATAATTTAAATGCACAGTGAATTTTAAATGTGTATAATCTTTCCTAAGAGCTTACTAATACAGTTTGGGTACTTCTGGAAAAACTTAAACCAGGAATCAGCAATATGGATTTCCTCTTCACTAAGAGTTTTCCGATGACTCTTCCCTTTGTTATCTAAATTATGTCAATAGCAGGTAAAATACAGGGTCTAGTAGTACATGAAATTTTAAATTATTCAGAGACTAATTATATGGCTTGTTAATTACTCTATCTCTTTTCATATCTCACACTTCTCACATCTATCGGCATTTCCAGTAAGAGTGTGGCTTTGAAACATGAAATTCATAAAATGGGATCTTCTCAGTCTGAAAGAGACTCGGAGGCTAACCGTGCCTACTCCTTAATTTGTGGGTTAGCCGATTGGCTTAAAAAGAGAAAGTAAATTACCAAGGCCTGTGAATGAGTTAGAGGAAGGGATTAAAATTAGGCAATTATTTATAAACCTCAGGTGTTTTGAGGGAGAACTATGACAATATTAATGAAAGTAAGGTTGGAAAATTATGTAAGGATTTGAATTTTCTGTCTTATTCCTACTTCCTTAGAAAATTGGAAATTGGCTTTATGAATTGCTTATGTTCCTAGAAGAGACAGCTAATGTTTCCTAATTCAGAGTCCCAGACCTAAATGATGTGCATGTGTGTGTGATGATGTTCCTTGACTCAAGCTCTGTCACTGACTAAGGCCAATATCACTTAGTCTGTTTTCAGCCAGAGTCCCTGCAACACCTACAGTAAGCCTGCAGGCCTGTAAAGTGGACTTCCCAGGAAGATTGGAAAAACCTGGAACGTAACTTGTCAATTCACCTTGACCATGCCCCTTACATTTCAGATGTGTTTAAGGAGCAGAAAACCGGAGAAAGAACAGAGAAGGCAGGAAGTGCACAAGAGGCATTTGACTGCTTCTAACAAGTACTGGGCCCCAGCTGGTGTGGCTCAGTGGATTGAGCACCAACCTGCAAACTAAAGGGTTACTGGTTCGATTCCCATTCAGAGCACATGCCTGGGTTGTGGCCTAGATCAGGTCCCCAGTTGGATATGCAAAAGGAGCAACTACACATTGATGTTTCCCTCCCTTTTTCCCTTCTCCTCTATCTAAAATAAATAAAGTCTTTTAAAAAAACTGTTGGAATAGACACTACAGTAGGTGCTCTGAATCTGGATGGCTTCCTTTCGAGATGCAAGTGTTAAGAATCATTATTCTGATTAAAATTATCCCATAGCTGCCCATATGTTCTAAATAAAATACCAGACAAGGTTCTTTTATGATTTTACCTCTAACAATTTATTCAGCCTCATTTCTAACTGCATTCATCCAGCCCTACCCTCCTACCTCAAAACCCTGAATCTTACAACTGAGTGATACTTCAACACTTTCCACTGCCTCTTTTTTTAATTGTAAAGATTTTATTTATTTCGTTTTAGAGAGAGGGGAAGGGAGAGAAAGAGAGGGGGAGAAACATCAATGGGGGAGAGAAACATCAATTGGCTGCCTCTCGCACTCCCCCAACCGGGAGCCTGACCCACAATCCAGGCATGTGTCCTGACTGGGAATCGAACCAGAGACCTTTCTTTTGGCTCACGGGCCAGCACTCAACACAGTGAGCCACACCAGCCAGGGCTCCGTTGCCCCTTTATCTTCCCAGGCCTTTTCACAAGCCGATACCTTGGCCTGGCACATCCCTCTACTCTTTACTTGCTGGTGGAGCCCATCAGACTCACCTCTAGTCTTCCCTCCTGCAGGAGGCTCTCCTCCCTCCAGTTTGTCCTAAGGGGTCTGCAGCACCCAGAATTTACTGTGGTCCCCGATAAGCTTATCTCCTGAAGTTTACATTCTTTCGGTCTCCTCCCACAATGAATAAAGTTGAGCAGCATAACCTATAGGAAATTGTCAAACATGTGACTTTTGAGGCTAGGTCATAATAAAATAGTAAATCCTACCTCGTTGTCTCTCTTTTATCACTTACGCAGAGGGAAGCCCACTGCCGTATCTTGAAAACATTCACTCAGCCCTACGGAGAGGTCCAAATAGCCTTGTGCCAACAGCCAGCATCCAGTCTGCAGCCATGTGAGTGAGCCTCTGAGAAGCAGGTCTCAGCCCCATTAAGCCTTCAAATGACTGCAGTCCTGGCTGACACCCTCACCGTAACCTCATGAGAGATCCCAAGCCAGTAACGTTCAGCTAGGCTGCTACCAAATTCCTGACTCATAGAAGCTATATAAGTATTTATTTTTGGTTCAAACCTCTGTGTTTTGGAATAATCTGTTATGCAGCGATAGGTACAGGGTCTCTAATTCTCCACAGCAGCCTGTGTCTCCCTCCATTAAAACCTACTTCCCATTGTCTATCTGCTAGTCTGCCTCTTCTACTAGCCCGAGGTCATCTTGAAAGCAGAAACATAGCAATTCATCTTTTAATTTCATTTAGAGAGCTTCAGTGGCCCAGAGAAGGACTACTCCTAATGACTGTGTAGGTGGTACACCTGTGTGCTGAAGCCATGGAGTTCAAGCCCTTGCTGACCCAGAAAGTTGAATGTCCTGGTGAGGGTTGCTGCCACCAGAAGAGAGTGGCCCTTTTTCCTTTGTACAAAGAGAGGCACTCTTACTAAATCTTGTCAAAGGGTCACCATTCTAATTCATCCAATATGTCGGTCAGAGCCCATTCGGGTGACAGAAACTATACAGGGAAAATTTAACATAAACAATAATGATCTGCAATAGGGGTTTGGGGTAGTCGGCGGTTAGCTACTAAAGATAAAGAGAAGTCTCAATAGTACAAGGATGACCAAGACAGGGATCAGCCACTACCTCCACAACTGAGGCAAAGTATCCAAGTAAGGAATAGATTTAAAAGAAAGATCCCTGTCCACTAGGGCTGAAAGACCAGCTTTGCTGGAAGGAGCCTGGCAGGGACATTTGCTGAGGTGCAGGAAGAGCAGAACCTGCTGGGAAGCCATCTTTTGGCAAACTAGAGGAAGACACCAACAGGGAGGTGCCTCTCGTGCCAAAAGAGAGCACACTCAGGAACCAGGATCTTCCTCCTGTGTACCTCCAGCGCCCTCTATTGACGGGCATAACTTGGTTCTAGTTGGCCCAGGAGAAACGTTCCAGCATCACTAGCAGGGCCATGAGGAGTGGATCTGTGGCTGAGAGGTCATGATAGATTGATAGCTAGCACATCCAGCTAGAAAGCAGTCATTTTTCTAATTTGTCCTGTGAAGGCAGTCTATAGCCCTAGTTTTGATTTCTTTTTTTAGAGATTTTATTTATGTATTCTTAAAGACAGGGGAGGGAGGGAGGGAGAAAGATAGGGAGGGAAACATTGATGTACGAGAGAAACATCGACTGGTTGCCTCTTCCATGCCCCCAACTAGGTGCCGACCCACAACCCAGGCATGTGCCCTGACCAGGAATGGAACCATCAGCTTTTTGGTTTGTAGGCTGACGCTCAATCCACTGAGCCACACCAGCCAGGGCATACAGCCCTAGTTTTTAAAAGAGTCATGAAAATATGGTTTAGGGTACATGGTGTCCCAGGGTTGTTCCTAGTCTGGTTTGCTCTTAGCAACTGTTCTGCTCAGATGGCTGCTTCTCAGAGACAACGTGTGCTAGTGTAATCTCTTCGCCACTTCGACTGGCCATGCCTTCAAACTGAGCCTCCTGGCACTCCTTCACGTATCAGGCCTGACTGAGTTCATCTACATGGCAATCATTCCCTATCCTTGTGGCTTCATTTCCCAAGACACACAGCACGTTCTCTCTGAGCACTGATATCAGCAGAACACCCGGACACCTCGCTCTTACAAATGTGGGCCTTGCAGTTTTTGTTATGTATATCAAGTAAGTGTGACAGATGAAAGATGAAACCTTTCCCAATGCTGGATCGAGTGAGGATACAGGACTTCTATCCTTTCAAGGCTGACTGGCTCTTAAAAGCATTTTGGTTTCAATATCTGTCAGAGAGGGGTAACGTTTTGTGGCATCAAACCACAATAGTATCTTCACTAATGGGGATGTAATAGTAATAGATACTAGCATAGAGTTACACAGCGTGAAACTATGGCTTGTCCTCTCTATTTGTGTCATTTTTCTATAAAATGAAATAGCATCAGTATAGATACCCAGCAGTCTCTGTTTATCCTGCTGCTCTGAGGAAATATGCTAATTATATGCTGAAAGAAAATCAAATGTATTAAGGGCAGAATCAGTGTCAGTTCAGTCGCCATTTACTGAGTCCGGTGAAGTCACAAGGATAGAAGATTATCTTCTTGCCCGAAAGTAGCACACAGGCTCTATTTCCTGCCATGGCTTTCTGTGGGGTTCTATACCCTGCACTTCGTTACAGCATTTTCCTCTTTTTCATGATATTTCAATATTAGATGAAAGCAGAATGCTGGAGAGCTGCACCGTATGACTATCTGACTTTTGTTGAGCATTTACTGTAAACAACCATCGCCTTAATCTTGAAATGCACACCCTCATTTACTAAAGGACCTTGGAAAAGGTAAACAGTTGGAAAGTAAATTTAAACCTGGTTCTGTTAAAATGCCTTTAGTAAGCAATTTTTATATGCTAGAAAAGTGTCACACAAAAGGAAACTCTGCACAGCAGCTCTGAGTGGTTCACTGTAGCTCTTGGAGACATAAAGGAAAAATAAGATTTGCAAGCAGTAAAAGGTAGTGGGCCTAATAACCATTACTTTTAAGAAAAGAAACACAGACAGCTACTGTAAATCAAACTTATTCAGCAATGACGTCTTCCTACAGAATTTAGAGAGTAAGCTCGATGGGTACCAGTGCAAAGAATGAGGAACGATGCTGTTGAGAAAGGAAAGGGGTCAGAGGTACAATGATGATAATAAAAATGATAATTATAATGCTAACTAGCACTCCCTGAACTTTTTCAGTGAGCCAGGCACTTTCCAAGACTCTTGGTAGTATATTAATCAAGGTTCTCTAGAGAAGTAGAAACAATCTGTTTCTCTGGAGAACTCTGACACACACACACACACACACACACACACACACACATGGCATATGTATGTATACATATATGTGTATGTATGAAGAGAGAAACAGACAGAGAGATTTATTATAGGCATTGACTCAAGCAATTATGGAAGCCGGAAAGTCCCATGCTCTGCCATCTGCAAGCTGAATCCCAGGAAAACTGGAGTATAATTTAGTCCAAGTCCAAATGCCTGAGAACTGAGAGGGCTGATGTCCAAGGACAGGAGAAGAAGGACATCTCAGCTCAAGCAGAGAGAGTGAATTTTGCCTTCCTCCACCCTTGTTTTCTATTCAGGCCCTCGGTGGATTGGATGATGCCAAACCACATTTGAGGGTCTTTCTTCCTCACTCAGTCTACCCATTTAAATGGTAACCTCTTCTGGAAACACTCTATAGACACACCCAGAAATAATATTTTACCAACCATCTGGGAATCCCTTAGCCCAGTCAGGTTGACATAAAATTCACCATCATAGGTGGATACTGTTATTATCAACCAGCCTGACTCCCCTTTTAACCACACTGCTCCACTGCATATTTCTCCAACTGAAAATAGAGACATACACACTTTAACACGTGTTGACATATTTATGGACGAGCATGAGATTTCCATTGGTATTTAATTACAAAATATAGAACCCTTAGTTGCTATAATCTTTACTTAATAAATGGGAACAAAAGGAAAACAAATATTTAAAAGACTCTGATTTGCCAAGCATCATGGTAGGTGATTTGATAAATGCATTCCCGATCTTGTTAAAGATCTTGTTAAAAGGCATTCCCAATGTTGTGGGTGGTAAGCAGTATTTGGTGTCTCTGTTTTTACTCTTTGTCAATCCTGCCTTCTGATGACAGTGTCAGTGCTGGAGGGGTTGAAATAGATGTCTTGGAAGCCCATGAATAAACACGTGTTATGGTGTTGCAACTCAGAGTGGTTTGGGTGAAGCAGAACAGAAGCCTCTCAAAGAAGAATCATAGTTTTCTTGATATTCCTTTGGTTTTATATAACAGAAACTCACTCAAACATGTTTAAGAAAAAATAAAGAAAGCTTTAGTAGAAGGCCATAGGGGTCTCCCATGGAACTCAACTGCAAGAAGTATATCCAAGTGCCCTGCAGATAGAACAGGAGAGGAAAAGGTTGATAGAGTTTGCTCTCTCGTCTCACCAATGGTCCCTCTCTTTCCCGCTGCTCTCTACAGTGACTCTTCTCTGTGTCAGCCTACTGGCCTCTTCTCTTTGCTCAGGTGCCCGAGGGCCACCCAACCCCAAGATACCTCCAGCAGCCTTGGGAGAAAGGAAATATTTGGTCTAATCCACCTTTTGGGTGGTCCACCCTTATATCCAATTATCTATGACCCAAGAGTCATAAAACATAAATGTGAGGCTGTACCGCTTCCACCCAGGGCTGATGTGTAGGGGGGGAAAGGGGAGCTGGGGGTCTTGCCGGCAACTTAACCAGTATCTATCTACTGTACATCAGTACTAGAAGGTTACTGCTACACTGCTTCCCAGGGGAACTTGACCAGGACACTTGACCTCTGCGTATCTCAGTTTCTTCACCTATGAAACAGGGGTAGTAAGGTTTTTGTAAGGATTATGTGATTTAATTCACATGACATGCTTAGAATAGAATGCATTTGAGCTATTATCACTATGGTTTGTTGTTGTTGTCTGGGGTCAACTCCTAACACCTATAAGTTCAATACCCTAGAGATTCGAAACCATTCAGCACACTCTTTATTTTACTGAGATAATCACTCCTTTCCCACATGAAAAATTTAATATTCCATCAATTTGCAGGTACAAATATTGAAAGATTCCAGGCTAAGAGGAATGAGAGGTTTAACTCTTTTAGAAACACATCATTTCAGGTGATTCACATGTCCACACTCTTTAGGCATAAATAAAAAAAGTTTTATGGTTGATAAACAGTGGAAATTTGGGGATTCCAAGGAGGAACATATAGAAAAATGAGTCCTGGGCAGTGGTCCTTAGGGCTGGTGGCCGAACCACTGCAATGGAACTGTCCAGTCTGTTAGTTCTAGCAACCGATTTCCCTGGCTTTACCGTTCAGTGGGCTGGGAGCTCTGGAACGCGGGCAGTTTTGAACCGAGCAAAACAAAGTGGCCCATTAAAATAGATTGCAGTGACAGAAACAAGGCCCTGCTGGGAGCTGGCTTTAAATAAGCGGACCCATTTGCATAGCAGAGGCTTTCTCTTCAAATCTTCATTGTATGGAGTTATTTTGTGATTTCTGGTGTAGATACAGTTCCGGCACCATTCTCTAGCGCTTGAAACAACCTCCCCTCCATCTCGAGGCTTCCGTGTGATGTCGTTGACAATTATTCTAATTCTAATCAGTGTCTTAATTCTTATTCTTTCTCTGAAATCTAAAATTATACACTTCGTTTAAAGAATGTAGATAATGTCTTGCCCTTTTTTTGGCATCCCGCCCCCTCCCTGTCCCTTTATTAACTTATCATTCACTTTTTCTGCCTTTCTGCATCTTCTGTCAAAAAAACTGCTATTTTTTTAGTTCTTTCCCTCTGTACTGTCACTTCAGATTCACAGTTGCTGAGTGTTCCAGGAGCCTACGAAAGGGACTTTCTCATGGTGTGATTTGCAAACTTTGAAATAACACCCACCAGCAGAAGCACCATATGCTATGAAGCTGCACAGTAAACTGACAGGAGCATCTCGTTTGTGATCTGAAATTCAGAAAATGTCAGCCATTTTCATGCACAGCGATTGCCTAAACGCCTATCTGGTTAGCAAGGGGTAACATTTACTATAAATGCACATGAAAGTTTGAAATTTTACATTGTGATTCTAAAGAAATAATAACAGCAATGCCAGGATTAAGACCTACACAACTTGATGAGCATATGGACAGACATACCAAATTTATATACTCATTTTACATTCTATGCGTGTATCTCTAGATAAACGATTTTATCTGTAAGGTTTATGGCATCTAGGCTATTCACAGTCTATAACATTGGTAATTCAAATGTGCCTTTTTATGATAAAATATAATACCAAAGAATATTTTTTAATCCATTAAAGGCAAATTTAACATAAAACCCAAGCTGTTCCCTTTGTGATTAAGCTAAGTTTTCATCGAGCTGCAACAGAGCAAGAGAGAAAACTACTACTTGGCAATCCTTCCTAATTAAAGGACGTTAATTACTGCTAAATATTATACACTTTCCATGTTATGAAGGTTCATCTAAAGCAATGTTATTATAATACTAAAGAAATTAATGATAATTTCAAATCTAGTAAATGTGGCCAAAGTGCCCATTAGTTCATACTTTAAAGTGACTTCACAAATGAAATTTCTGAACCGGTGTTGCAGAAAGACTGGAACAGCCTCACACATTCAGCACATCTTTTATGAATTAACCACAGCACCTGGTAGCGCCCCCTCTGCAGAAGCAGAGAAGAATGGACCACAGTAAGACTCTAGGTGTTTCCTTCACTCTGAATTCAGCTTGGCCAGCATGGCCTCCCCGGAACAGAGGACATAAGACTGAGCACTCCACTGTCTGCATGACCAGCAGATCATGACCAGTAGGGACAAGGAAACTAACATTTACTGAGTCTTGGAAGCTTTCTCATTTGACACAACAGTCCTTCAAGGTAAATATAAGTACCCCTGCTTGCATATGAGGATTTCGAGGCTCAGAAGTGAAAGCTACTAAGTATACCCAATTAGTAGGTGGCAGAACTCTACTTAAAGCTCATTCTTTCTGATCTCAGTTCTTGGGTTCTATCCATTTGTTTCCTTTCACCACACATCAGGGAAATTTGAAAACATTTTGCCTTATGAGCAATTATTCTGCTTTTCCTCATCTCTTGGCCACAAGTCCTGCTATGTGTATTTGAATTTTGGCTCAAAAGGTGGCTTGTAAGGAGAACTCCAACCTTGGCTCTACCACTGATGGAAAGTGGAACCTAGAAAAGTCACTTCATGCCTTTGAGCCTCAATTTCCTCACGGACAAAATGAGTAATGACCCTAAGTCTCTCCTAAGATTGTGACGATGATCGAATAAGGTAATGGATTGGGAAAGAAGGTATTTATGAAACTATAAAGCATGATACAAGAGAAGGTACTTTGGTAAAGTTCTCCACAGGAGAATGAGTAGAGAATAAGAGTAATTTGGACTCTTTATAACCCACAGTGGGTAATTATTTTTATATAATTAAAATCCACCAATGGTTATAGGCAGTTGCATAGCTGAGTCATTACAGTACTGAATATTTAAAAATATGAGCTCTTGGATCAGACAGATAGACACAGGTTCAAATCCAGCCTTCTCCAATTTCTGCTTGTTTGAGCTTAATATGTTACTTAACCCTCCCCCCATCAGTGTCTCATCTAAGAAACAAAAAATAAGGTACTACATCACAGCCAGGGCTGACTTTATAGACATGCAACCTGAGTACCTACCCAAGAACCCATGCTCAGAAGGGTTCCACGCATGCTTTAAATGCCCTGCTGTCACTAACTTGAAATTCTTAATAATTTTATCTTTGAACTTGTGTTTTGTAAGTGAAGTCCAATGAGACAATGGAACATGCACAGTATGCATGTCTACCTGAATTCCTTGCTACTCCCCTGGTGTATAACACTCAGGATGCCTCATGAGCACAGAGTCATGTTCAGGGAGATTTAAGACAAGTGCAAGATAAGCGAGTTAGGTCTATGAGTAAGTAAATGGAAGCACCTACAGTCTGAGATGCTATTCTTGTCTTTTGACCTAGAACTTCTTTGAAATAAAGAAGCCAAGTGCTTTCACAGAAACAGAAACAACTAAGGAAGCCTATCATACCCTTTTTTACATAGGTGATACTTCCCTATACTAGCCAACCATCTATTCTGAAAATGATGACCCTGAAGGGAACCCATAGAGTCTCTTCTTTCAGTCCTTCCTCGTTCATCAGTAAACCAAAGGTGGAGAGTGTGGAAAAATGTACATATTTCAAGAAGTGAAATAAAAACACTTAATTTTGCACAAAATTTTGCTATTATGATAAAAACAAAATACATGGACATGTATGAAATACAGAATACAAATTACATAATTTTTGATACTGCATGTGATACTGCATCTTATATTTGCACTTAAAACTGCTTACAAATATGAAGATGACCGTAAAATTTATGTTAATAATTAATAAAATTTTTTAGTTAGAATGAGATGAGGTATCAAATAAGAAACACCATTCCCAAGCCAAGAGAGATCATGGAAGAAAGGAAAAGGCTTTATATTTCTGTACTTTTCTGAATAAAGGACTCTGTGGCTTCATATCCCCACAAATGATGTACCCATCTCTGCTCTTAGCATTTGTGATTGTGAAATCATTTGGCAAAGTGTTTCATACTTACTCAATGCACAAAGTTGGCCAGTATTATGGTGATTGTTCCTGAGGTTTTATGTTGTTAAAATTGTAAAATAGATGCAGTAGAAAGCAGAGGTTAAAAATACACGTTCTGGAGCCAGACAGCTTATGTCTAGCTTAAAATCCATACTCTTTTACTTTGTAGCTGTGTGATGTTGGGCAAGTCACTTAACTTTTCTGAGCCTCAGAAAAAGACAGTGCAGACATCACAGGATTGTTATAGAGAATCAGTGAGTCAACGTGCCTAGAATAATGCCTAAAGAACATGTAAATGCCCATTACATTTTAGTTATCGGAATACAAAAGAGGGAGAAATTAATTCAGTTTTGGAGAAATTAAGGAAGTCTTTACAGGGGAGATAACATTTGAGTTGTCTCATATGAACTTCACATTCATAAGTAAAGAGTGGAAATGAAAAGCCAGCCACACAGACAGCGTGAAAGGGCCTACACCACTCACTGACTCTGAGGGCCAGATCACGTTAATCAGAGGCTCTTTCAAACTTTCAAATAAGTCTTGTAAAACTATTTAGGCCAGCATGCTATTCTCTTTACATGTTGATTTATGTTCTTAGGAAGACCGTTGTAAGAAAAAATAAAACTCTTTAAAAACGCAGAGTTGTCAGAAACAATCCAAGATTCCCTCACTGGAAGACTGCATAAAAGAACCTCTTAGCAGAATGAAATTGCTCCTAATGTGCAGACACACACAGGAATCAATCAGCCCTTTCCCGCAGCTCTTGTCTGTTCGTTTTATATAGTTGCCCAGTTTGACGAGAAATCCAGAGAAGGGCTGAGGAGTGTTGTCGGCATAAAGATGGGAGAGAAGTGATGTACTAGGCTAATAAAAGGACTCACAAAGGTCCCTGAAGTCATAAATCCTTCTTGTGGCTTTTAAAATCTGTTCCTTTGTAGAACTGCAATGATGGAGCTTTGACAGAGTGCCCTTTCTGTCCTCTCCCCTGCATGTCGGGATCCCTGAGCTAAGTGTGTGGAGAGAAGACAAAATGCAGTATAACTTCCTGCCTTAACTAGTCTTCTCTCCCTCCGAGAGAGTCTGTTGCAGCCTTGCTGGTGGAGACAGTGCCGCCCTGGCCTCCCAGATTTCCTCCTGCCTGTGCCGCCCTGCTCCCCATTAATTCTTATGCCTGCCTCCTTCCCACACGCACCTGGAGAACTACCTGATCCTCTCGGACATCAGTCTAAATCCTGGCACTAATCCTTAGCATTTTTTATTAAGCAGGTGGGTTTCTTTTTGGTTTCACGTTAGGTTTTTCAGGTGCATCTGGCATGAGAAAGACTGTGAATCCTGCACTGATTTTGACTTACCACAATGTATGAACAGGACCCAGGAATTCCACAAATGGGTCATCTTTGAGCATGAGCGATGATCGCCATGTTGGAGGACGTGGAAATGTGACTTCCTGTTGACCAGACAACAGAAGGCTCCTGACCCCCTCCCTGGTCCTTGAAATATATGTTCCGCCTTCCGTTTTTGCAGCGAGAGCCTTTCAAGGTGCAACCTTGAGAGGGTAGTGTGTCGATGTGGGCGATGTATGTGACCGAACCCAAGATTCTGGCTTCCGTGTGCGGAGATTGACTTGTTTTACAAGCACCCAAAACAAGCCTCTTTTGTCAATTCCCTTGCTTATTAAAACTGCCACCTACCAATCAGGTGTGGTCAGCCTTTTTCTTCTGTCTCTCCCTCCCCTCTGTGGCTGGGGTACCAGATTCCCCCAGGGGAATTTCCAACCAACATGCAGACACACTCAGCGCCATGTTTCTATATTTGGGATAATCTGCTTTCCCCCCACTTGTAAAATACAACTAATGCTTATATTAATTCGGGTAAAATGCAATTAAGAAAATAAATTGATAAATGCCACTATAAAAATGTACTATCCAAAAGAAAACACTAACATCTTTTTGTTGGTGTTTTTATTTACCTATATACTGGGTTGGCCAAAAATTTTGTTTGGTCTTTTTTTTTCCCATAAGATGATTCTAGTAGCACTTAGTTGTCTTTAACTTCCTTTCAAACAATTTTGTTAGATTGTATTATGACAGCTGTTATCTCAGCATACATTTATTAAAAACAGCAAAAATGGTGAATTTTTCTGTAGCCATTTTGATATCAAAGATGGAAGAAAATACACAACATGTTCAGCACATTACGTTTTATTTTTCCAAGGAGGTAAAAATGCAACTGAAAGGCAAAAGTAAAAAGGATTTGTGCAGTGCGTGCAGAAGGCGCTGTGACTGGTCGAATGTGTCAAAAGTGGTTTTCAAAGTTCGGTGCTGCAGGTCTCTCACTGGACAATGCTCCACTGTCAGGTGGGCCAGTTGAGGTTGGTAGCAATCAAATCAAGACATTAATTGAGAACAATCAACGTTATACCACACAGGAGGTAGCCGACATACTCAAAATATCGAAATCAATAAGTTATTCATGAAAATGAAAAATGTGTCTTTTATTTTATGGAAAAAGCTAAACAGAGTTTTGGGCCAACCCAATATTACTTTTCCTTACACAGTGTAAATATTTCAAAGTTGCTGGAGATGTATAGGAACTTAAGTGCCCTTCCCCCAATAAGGACATTGAAAACAAAGCAAAAAAGGAAAATCTACCCTTTTAAAATAAATCTAAATTAGTTTTTCCTTCCACCATCTATGGCACGTAGTGTGTTTATTCCAACTCTACTGTCAGTGCCCCACATGCATGTGAGTGTGTGCTTCACTGTCTCGTATTCCTTTATGTGGAGACAGGTTCCAGAGTGACAGACCACGTGGAGCAGATTCACGGCTGACCCACATGTAGTGGGAGCGAGATGTGAGCCTGCTGCATGTGAAAGCATCATCTCCTGGTCTATGGTGAGTAATCTGATGCGGCACTCAGTGCTTTAGGAGAAATCTAGTCTCACTACTTCATAGCCACTTTTTCATCCTTTATTTTCCTTGAGCCTACATGTCATTCCCTGCATGTCAGTCACGGTTAAATGACTTCAGGCTGTTTTAACAAATTAATTTTGCTCGTAGAGGATGAGGATTACTGCCATGGAGTCTTTAGTCACTGCTCATGGGGACAATGGGTGGGTGCATCTGGAGGGTAGTCATGTCTCTAGGGGTTGGACAGGGTCATGGTCCCTAAGGTCGAGCTGGACCAAGAGAGTATTCGTCTAAGTGGCCTGTAGGGCCTTAGGCAAGAGGAGAATCAGGATCATGGTCAAGAAGAGAAGTGAAGATTACAGCTGAAATTGTGGAGCTAATGGTCATGTCTGAATTATATAAGACAAGTTGCAAGTGGGCAATTAAGTCATGAACTCAAAAACTAGAAGGATCAGAATAGAATGAGGATATGAAGAAAGAAGAGACCCAGAATAAAAAGCCTAAGACTTAAGGCAATAAATGTTTGAAGCACACTCTTTTTTTTTTTTTTCTTTTTTTATGGAGCTACAGAATCCTGAAGATATTTAAAAGATTGTTCCTAAGACTCCGGAGGCAGTTCCAAAATAGCAATTCCGAAAATGTTTTTATCAGTGACAAAGTGACATTGAAGTGTATAAACATCCCAAGATGCCTACTCTGAGGGGAAAAAGCACCCATTTGGGTCTGTGAATTCTGGCGTATTTGTTAAACATCAGACACATTACTTTAGAGTGACTCTTTAAATATGCAATATGATCAGATACAGGAAAAACCAAGCTGGAGCACTGGTGTACTTTATTTCTGTATTGCTAGAGGTCCTATACTTTTCTTTGTTGTTTTTCTCAAAACACAGAGTCTCCTTACTTGAAAATATTTATGTGTGTCTGAAAGCATAGGAGGCTTTTGTGCATTGTTCTTTGAAACTTTTTCTGCATTACTGCATTCTCACACATCTTTTTCCATGGGGCAGAATGACTCTGTTTTTCTTTATAACCGTCAGTTCACACACCCACAGGGACCCTGTTCTGAAAGACGGGGCGGGAAACTATATTAACTTTATATCAGCAGATGAAACAACGCGGCTTTATTTGAACCTTTTACCAGTCTGACCCCACACGGAGAAGCACCTTGGTGTGCTAGGCTGCAGTAGGTCTGGTGACGAATCTGGTGCCTGTGACTCAACTTACAGTCTGGGTTTCACCCGTTCACTTTGAGACATGGTCTCAGGCACTTCACCCGCTGGAATTTGTTTCTTCTCCTGGCGTTTCCCACTCAGTTCACAGAGATCTTATAAATATTAACATCAAAAGGCATTAAGCACTCCTGAAGAAAGGAACGCCTCCAAATCCAAGGCTCCAGTTTAGGATTATCATATAAAACATCAAGTGGATTTTACCAAGAACAGTTACTTTGTCCTACATCCGGCTAACTAATGAAAAAAAAAAATGCATGAAAGAGACAGAAACTAATATACGTACTAAAGATGTATGGACAACAATACTCTAACCAGGTGAGGATAAAAGTAAATCCATAAGCAAACTTTGCAGAAGGTATCTTACACTGTCGATGTGCTTGATTCTAAGTTATTGCCTTTCCCGCTTGATCAAGGACACAGAATTCGGTGCAGGGGACAGGAGTCTAACAAAGTGTTCAGCATCATTGGTCACCGCAGAAAACACAAATCAAACCACAGCGAGATAACTACACCCCCAGCTGAATGGATAAAAGTAAAAAGACTGGCGCCAAAGGTTGGTGAAGATGTTAGTTAGGCAGTCAGAAAAATAAATTACTTGTGGAAGTGTTAACTGGCACTTTCTTATGAAGTTGAATGTAACCCACACGATGACCCCACAATTGCCTTTCAGGGTATTTATTCCGTAAAAATGAAAACACATATCCACAAAAAAGACTTGTACAAGAATGTCCACAGCAAATGTATTCATAATAGCCCTAAACTGGTAATAGCCCAAATGTCCATCAATGTCCATCCACAGATGAATAAATAAAATACCTATGATCATGCAATCGAATTCCTTTCAGTAATGAAAAGGAGAAAACGAATACAGCAACAGGATGGATGCAGCTCGCAGTCACTGTCTTGTGTGAAGGAAACCAGACAACAGAATGAGTCAGGTTCACCTTAACTATTCTGCTATCACACCACGAAGACTGTTGCCCATTTCTAGTCATGATACATATCTACACACACACATACATACATGCAATTTGTGGCATGTTAGAATGTAAATCATTACATTAAGATTAAATCAACTAAAATAACTTTAAATGTTTGAGTGCTTTCTCTATGCCGGGCACTATGGTAGGTGTTCTACACTCATTGTCTCACTTAGTGGGGAAGGTACTATCATTATTCCCACTTTAGAGGCAGGAAACCGAGGCCTAGGGAGGGTGATTGTAATCACACAGCTGAATGTAGGACTGGGAGCCAAACTCATGTCCATCCGAGTCCAAAGCCTGTGGGAAGACCAGTGCCTTCACCCAGGCCTCACTGTTCAGTGCTAGCCTTGTTTTTACAGAAATACAGAACTTAATCTATCAGTCCTTATTAACCAAAGTGATTTATCACATTGTGATAGAGAAGAAGTGAATCATGGAGGGATTATTTACTGAAAAACATCTACATTTATCAGGACCTAGCAGTCAAGAAGGAAGAGAAAGCCCCATCTAACATGGAAACAAAAAATACAGGTCACTTGCAAGAAGAAGCCCCAACATTGGTGGCAGAAAAGAATTTACTGTGGTAGTGAAATATGTGAACTGGTTTGGTTCCCCACCTAGTGCCTCCCCCAGAGGTTCAGAGCTAAGTCCACGCCCCTTCATTCTCTCTAGCCAGCTGAGTCCAAGGACCTTTGCCCCCAGGTAAGGTACAAAGACTCAGACTTCAGCCCCTCCAGGAATTAAGGCAAGATGTAATTAAGTATTTAAATAACCAGTATACATACACATGAATACATGCATCCATATGTGTGTACATGCATGTGTACATGAGTACATGCATATATGTATACCTAAGGGAGCTTAGTATCAGTCATTCTCCCGTGTACTCTGATGCTGACCAATGGGACATCCCGTGTCCCTTTGCTGACCCTAAATTCTGAAATCTGGTGGCCCAGGGGCAACCACTGGCATCCCCTATACTGCCTTGGGTGGAGCTCTCCTTGCCTGCGTGTGCATCAGGTCTCGGGGATGGATTGCCACTTTGATTTTCCTTCCCCCTTCTGCTCTTCCTGCTCCCTCTTCTTTGGGGACGAAAGTCTTGACGCTTGGCCTCATAAAGTGAAGTCACCCCTAGTTAGCCACGTTTCCGGCCTACCTGGCCATGAAACCCCACAAACCAGATTCCCTCCCATGAGTCTCTCTGTTTTTGAGAGCAGCAGTGTTCTGATAATGTTTAAAAATGGATTCCCCCAGGAAAATGCCCTGATTCACACCATTTCTGTGATGTAAACACTGTCACAATGAATAATAAATCCAAGCTACCAACACGACATCGTTTATCATGAAGTTGAGAAGAGATGAGTGGCTACAATCACGTAGTACTTGTACTGTATACTGTACAGACACAACAGGATACAGGACCGCGAAAGCATCCGTGGGTAAAATGTCGTAAATAAATTGGGAAGTCCTAAGTTTTGAGTGTTTATTCTGTTTCCAAACTGTCCAAGTTATACTTCCTGTATTACCACAATTCTCTTTGTTGAAGGAAACTAACAATTATTGAACATATTCTGTATACTAGTCATTTATGTACCAATTTTATTTAATTCTCATTAGAACTCAGTTGATGCAGGTTCTATTATCCCCATTCTTAGGTGAGAAAACTGAACCTTTTTTTAAACCAGTAAAGGTGGGATTTAAGGCCAGATCTGACTGCCAAGTTTACGTTCTTTTCTTCATACCGACTTCCTCTTAGCTCTCTACACAGCTTTACTTGATTTTCTGCATGTTGAGGTGTGCCTACCACTTTTATATTAGCGTATCCTTTAGATTATAAGCTTTAAAAGTATAAAAGAGTATTGTTCCGATACCACCTAGAGTAATGGAAGTTTAATACATTTGGTTGACAGATTTTATAAAATCTGTTTTACTTATTGCATTGGTTATGAAAGTAATACATTTAAAAACAAAAAACTTAAACAATCACAAAGAAGAAAATAAATCATACACAATCCCACTACCCTGGGGTATCCAATTATTGCCATTTTGTTATTTCCATGTTTTTCTTTCTATGTGTAACCTTTGGAAATATAGTTGGCATTATACTATACATATACTTGCATATTACTTTTTTACTTTGATTTTTATACTTCACATTATTTTCCCATAGCATTTAGTATTTTTCTATGGTATTCTCTTGTGTTCATTTATTTTCCTATTATTATTCTTTATGATTGCTTTTTATAAATAATGTTTGATGAACATTCTTTCAGATATATTTGTGCACATCCTTATTTCCTAAAGTCAATTTTTATATGTGAAATTACAACTTTTTGGGTCTTTGCGTGTTATCAAGTTGACTTCCTTCCAAATTTTGCCAAATTACCCTTCTACTACAAGTAGATAGAATGCCTAATTACCCACACACTTGGCAACATTTGGCATCATTATGTCCATTATTAATCATTGCCAGGCTGATAAATAGGAATTGATGTCTTCTATTTGCTGTTTCTTGACTGTCATTGAGTTGAAACAACTTCATAAATTTAGCTACTATGCTAAACAAAATGCCTATACCTTTTTTCCCACTTTTCTACTACAGCGTTTTATTGATTGGTAAGCATTTTATATATCAAGGCTTTGATTTTTTTTTCCTTCTTGTGTTGCAAATGTTTTCTCTAGATTCTTTTACTTTAAAAAACTTCATTTTAAAATAGTTATAGATTCACAAGTTGCAAAATATAGTAGAGTGCACCCTTCATCAAAGTTCCTGCATTGGGACATCTTACCTTAACTGTAGTACATTATCCAAACCACGAAATTGACATTGGTACAAACTGGCCATAGACTGCAGACCTATACGAATTTCTTCATTCACTTTTTAAATCTACTAATGGAGATTTAGACAAATTTTAAAGCATTCATTTTTAAAAAAATTTTTCACTTCTGGTTTCTCATTTCACATGTAAGAAGTCTGGAAGTGGTCACACCATCTTAAAAAGCTAAAGAGGCTGAAAAATCAACAACTCTTCCTGGGTCCATCAGAGAAAGGAGGACCCAGGGAAAACTGCTACCCTCAAGATTGGAAAGATGAGCAAATGGAGCCGTGGCTTGTAAGAGCAAAGACTCCCGAGCAGAAACCACTGTGGCAAGCCAGTGCCAGGGGAGGGAAAGCTGAACTGTAATTCATGAATTGCTGGAGGTTCGAAGCAGACAAGTCTGAGAGTTACAAAGCCTAACATTTTCTACCTACCTAGTCATCCTCAAACATTACCTATTGTATGAGGCTCAACTTCCTGATACCACTTCCCTCTGCTTACATAACATTTTTGTACATGTAAATAAATTCAACAAGTGGTATTAAGACTATTATATGTAAGGTACAATGGATGCAAATACAAATAAGGTAATATTCTGCCTTCAGAAACTTGGGGTGACAATATCTCTGACAGCATCTCTGATATGGCTCTCGGACTTTTACCCTCCACATTTATTCTGTCAGCAAATTGGGATGCACTAAGCAGAGAGGCACCTTTTTCTATGAAACAGTTTACCCATGTCATCGCACCATCTGAAGTCTCTCTACTGCATTGCATCCCCACAAATCCATACTCAACTTTCACGATGTCCCTGAAATTTCTCCAAACTACTCTCAACATCCAACGAGACCAGCATCACCAGTAATTATCCCTTAAACCTAACAATTCACATTTTATCCTTCCCATTTCCCTAGTAATTTTATACTTGGGTAGATGCCTTTGTGCATTTGTGTGTTTTGTATTTATAGCTGTAATGGTAGAAACCTACAGTAACACAGCTCATTATATAAGGATATGGAAATAGCATGGGCCAAATCCCAGATCCTAAGACCCAGCAGTAAATATAATAAAAGCCTAATATAACATATTTAACCTATAAGGAGGGCACTGTTTCTGTCCCTGAACAGCTCATTACAGAGGTTCCACTGCACTGCTGTTTCCCCCATATCCACAGCAGCCTGCAGACAGCTCAACAGCACAACCATTGGCAGGATGGTTAAATGACCATTGGGGATCTGTTTTCACCCCCCTGAAATCCTATGAGTTTCCTTTTCTTGGAATTATGGCACAAAGGCTGCATTTTACCAAAGTGCCTGGCTCATAATCTGTCACACTTGTTAAACGTACGGATGCTGGAGCCAAGAGTAACTAACTAGCCTCAAATCTCAGCTACAAGTGTGACCTAAAGCACTTCATGTCTTTCTCCCTCTATCAACTCATCTGTAAAATGGTAACAATCACCTACCTTATAGGTTTTGTGAGGATTCAATAGCTATCACATATAAAGCGCTTAGAACAGTGCCTACCACATACTAAGCATACAGTAAATTCTGAATTACTAGGCAGTACCAGAAAATGTGTTCAAAAACTTCTACAATTCTATGAATTCCCAGTTACTTAAAATATACATTTAATAAGAAACACTAGAGACTGATCTTGAATCTGAAATTTATAGACTCATACAAATCCTTTTAAATATTTTGTTTCATTAAACTAAAAAGATTTTTAAATTCGAAAAGCAGTTAGTCTCTTTTGAAAACTAATTTTCAGCATATATACCAGTCATATATATATATATACATATTGAGTCTACCAATGAATCCTATTATAAGTCCATGTTTGCGTAATTTTATTATATTAGGGTATTTATATCCATCTTTTAGAGCTCAAATCGGGCATTTACAGGACCGTAATATCTCTTCTTGGCAAAAACCTGCCGCAGGTGTGTCAAATGCTCTAATCACTCCGCCAGGTACAGGCACCGACAGCAGTTTCAAGATTCAATCAAACAACATATGAAATCATTCCAAAAGCCTGGAAAGTGAAGCTAACTTTCAACCATGCAATGGCTTAGGCAGTAGGTACATTTGGCATGTTTGCTCTTAGGTCATTTCAAAAGCATTAAAACATATTTCAAAGATTTCAAACATGCAACTATTTTTGCTGCCACTCAAAACATACAACAAACATTGCCTTAAACAAGATAATGTGCTTTTTTTATCTAGCAAAACAAACTTACCGAATAAAAATTGTCTTCCCAAACCATTTTTTCATGCATTTGCAACTCATCCAGCAAGTTTGAACTCTTAAATTATAGAAACTATTTGTAAAATATATCATTGTCCTCCCCCAAATTAAATGCATTAAATTCAAGTTGTGGTTGTTTTATGAAAAACTCCTCTGAAAACACATATCAGGCATTTATTTAGGAATTCCGCTCACTGGCAAAGCTGTATTTTGTCCACCTGGATGGCACTGATTTTTTGTGCTTATCTTCTGGGTCAGTCTTATTTTATAACCATACCTTCCTTGTACTTATTTAGACTAATAAGTATGTTCTAAATTAATTTAACAAATTAATCTGGAGCACCCACCCTCTTTAAGGTATTTTCCCAGGTATTTTAGGAGGTTTAAAGTGGTTACAAGGCTGGGCACAAAGGCCATGGAGACAGGCAGACTGAAGGCAAGACTATGTGCTTTGTCCCTGTCATTTTACAAGTTCCAGGCATAAGTCATCACGATAAAGGGAAAATACCCAGGCCAACCAACCGCTGTCTCAGACCACCCCTGTTTGCCACCTGCTCCCAATTTCTTATTCTGTGACCTCCTAGTTCTTAAAATCTGCTTCCCTATACCTGCCCCAGGCTGGCTCGTTCATTCAGAGACTGAGTTAGAGCCTCCTTGCTGGCTCAGATTTTTCTCCACTCCTAACTGCCAGACTTGCAAAGCTCCATGTAAGAAATCAGTGTGCTTGACCCGACACTGCCTAGTGAAGATGACTTCCCCACCCCTGCCCAAACATTCCCCCAAAAACCTGACATGCCATTAAAGGAGAATCAGAAAATGACATGAGGCAATACTTTTATTAAAAGAATAATTTCAAGAATTATAGAAACAAGCCATTACTATTAAATCAGAAGATAGGGAGAAAGGGCTTCTGATTTTGAATCTTCTGTTCTGATGATGGATGGGCTTCAAGGATGACTAGCAGGAGGAACTGGAGTAGGAGAAGCATATTTATACTCATAAGAATATATAGGGTTTTTAAAAAGATTTTCTTTATTTATTTTTAGAGAGAGGGGAAGGGAAGGAGAAAGAGGGAGAGAAACATCAATGTGTGGTTGCCTCCTGCACGCCCCCTAATGGGTATCTGGCCCATAACCCAGGCATGTGCCCTGACTGGGAATCAAACCAGAGACCCTTTGGTTTGCAGGACTGTGCTCAATCCACTGAGCTACACCAGCCAGGGCAAAAGGTTAGGTTTCTATTACCAAAATAGTATATTTCTACATGGATGATTTTCTACCTTTTTTTTGTAGTGTCACCATGGTAGTAGAAAATATAATAGGAACTTTTTGAATAGCTTCTGTATACCAGACACTTTCCAAGTTCAGTGTTACTTATTATTCCCTCCACAGTCCAATGTGGGAGACATTTTACCTGGGGGTTAGATATGAATCATGCCATAAGCCTCAGACCCTGCAGCTTCAACCATTTCTCAGCACTTTCAGTTTTAAAGTTGCTGTTGTTTCTACTACTGATTTCAAAGTGAAGCAGAATTTACATTCATCCCAAACACAGTGAACAACTCATTCTATTCGAATGTAACATTTATACAAATTCTAAATCCTTTGCATCAGAAAAAGCCAGCAGATCAAAGTTGGTGTCACACCCTAGGCAGGTGGACCCATAACTTCTACAGATCAACAGGGACAGGTACGCAGACTGGCAACAGGAGTTCCCTGGACCCAGTTTGGCATCAAAGAGAAGCAGAGGAGTCAGGGTCAAAGGCAAAAACATCATACAGTGACCCCATATTTGCAGGAAGCAGCTTGTTGTTGAGGCAGAGCCAGAGAACAGAACTGTAACGTGAGTAGGCCTAAAGTCATTGCTCTCTGACAAGGGGTAATTAAGGCCAAAATAATTCATTCACACAATCTGTGATATAAGGAATGATGTATCTGTGAACACTAAGAATGCACGGCATCTCTCGCACACAAACTTCCTGCAGTAGCAGATCAGGAAAAAATCATACCATCTATGCAAAGCTACTACAAGAAAGTAAGAGAGGAAATGCACAGAGATAAAATGGAAGACAAAGAATACTTACTTACCAGGAAAAAAAATGTCTCCATAAAGCAGATAAAAATTGAGGCCAAACGTACTGCCATAGACTTGAAAAAAAAAAAAAAAACCTGAACAAATCTGTAAAGCAAGAGCTCATATCAAATATACAAGAGCTTGGGGAAGATACTGCAACGCAATAGGAAATGAAGGACGATTTGGCAGAGCCCAGGAAACATATATTTCACCGGCAGCAACCACATTCTGCTAAAAAGCTAAAAACATGGAAAGGAACAAGAATGTTAGGAATAGAAAAATAGTGCAATTCTTTTAAGTCAAAAAAAAAGAATTCAAAAGAAGTAGAAAAAAATACTAGCCAGACAGAACAGATTAAAAAAGACCTTACTATAATGCAATAAACTGAATAAACTTCAGTATCCTGAAGAAGAGGTGAAAAGTAATAAAACAGGAAAAAAGTTAAAGATCTCCTTCAACATAACTTCCCAGAAATATAAGTCAGAATTCTACAGATTGAGAGGGCACCCTGGACTCCAGGAAAAAATTATACAAAACATTCAACCCTAAATCACGTTTTAGTCAAGTTACTGGAATTGAAAGGAAAAAAGGTAACTGTTGTGAGTCATGGAAAAACGTGTAAGTCAGAATGCTACTGCCCACAGCAACCCTCGAGGCTGGAAGACACTAGAGCAACAGGGCGGTCCTCAGGGAGTAAAGAACCACACACTGTCCAGTCATCAAAATGTGATGAAAACGAATATTTTTTTGAGCTTGTGGAAACTCAGGAAATAGACCCCAAACTCTTCTTGAAGAAACTACTGCTGGCCAAGTTTTGAGAAGCCGAGAGATAAATGGAGTACTGGTCCTAAGCACTGACTTTATTTAGTTGTTGTAGGACAACAACTAAAACAGTTGCGGAGATTATGGTCACAGGACAAAACTACATGTTACAAACTCTAATGACGCAGAAATAGTAACAGCAAAGGTTTGGGGCCAAGGAGGACCGATGGTGGGCAGTCGCGTCGATGTGCTGATGTTCTCATCTGATGGAGCTCAGGGTGGGAAGGTTACTGAAGCTGATAAATCACGAAATAGAGCTATATTTCTAAGTCTAAGGTGTATGATATGAAAAATTAGGTAATCATCATGAATAAGGTGAGTTTGGGAGGAACTGGAAAAAAAACTAATTTTATCATTACTCCTGGTAGGAAGTCAATAGACAGCGGTCTAGAGATACAGAAATTTAAGTTTTGGGGGGAAGGTGCACTGTCACATATTGTGGGTGAGAGTAAATGCAAGGGCTGCAGGGACTTCTCTAGACCCATTGTCCGGAGCCAAGGGACCAGGGGTGACAACATATAGAATTCCACTGTAGGGACTGACTGCCAGTGGAAATACAGCCTACCACAAAGTATGAACAATCGCTCCAGTACCACCTTGTCACAGTGGAGTTGACAACTGTCAGTACCATGTGCCACTTTTGAATACTGTGTGCCATTTCGCCCAGGAGGCCAAATGTGCATTCCCAGCTTCCTCTACAGCTCGGGCACAGGCATGTGACTGAGGCGCCAACAAAGCAGACAAGCCACCAGGTGTTTGTTACCCAGGACGGCAATGGAAGACTCCATCTTTGGCCGTGGTGTTAAATGAGGGCCCCGCTTGCAAGGGTGGCAAAGGCACCAATTTGGGTATCTAGTGCCCAAAGGTGGTGGTAGCCTTGGGTCTTCCCTGGAGCAGTTAGTTTTAAAGAGAGGTTTCAGGTGTTATTCCCAGCCGGCTGCCTCTATGCCCAACAATCTGGCCTTACTATTCTGTAAGGTCCTCGATACGCTTTAAAAATAAATTTCTTTTCTGCTTAAACTAGGTAGAGGGGAGTTCTGTTTTCCGCAACTAAGAACCATGCCTGACCATGTATAATCTGGCAGAACACACACTTAAAAAGACAAAAAAATTTAAAACATCTTTTTGCGTTAAAAAGAACAAGGACCTAATGTTTTCATCAACCCCAGTCTGGAGATCACTTACATAGTAACTTCAAATTAAGAAGCCAAGTATCTGTGACTCATCCCTTTCTAGAATCTTTTATCTAGTTCAAATATAAGTTAAAGAATGGGCTCTGTTAAAAATAGGTCTTGGTTTTAAGTGCAATTATACTGGAATCACCAAAAGTTAAGGCATTCTAAATAGGTAAAAATCACACACAGCTGAATCTTACTGTGTCGGCTTGCTGAAATCCCTTGGAAGACTTTGGGGATAATGAGTCTAACCTCATCTAAAATGTTTATTCCAGGCTCCAAAGCTCGCTTTTAAGCCCAAAGTATAATCGAGTTCACTGCCGACTGTGAAAGGATTAAGGGATAATGTCATTTCCATTGTCCTGTCTCCTGTTCTTGGCTATGAAAAGCAACAAAATGTACACACTTATCCTGGAGTGTCGTGACTAAGAGTTGCTGCAGCTGCTGGGTTTTACTACTGACAGATGCTTCTACTTTGGAATCTCGGTGTTGCGTGCAGGCCTTCTAGCTGAGGGGTTCTCAAAGTGTGGTTCCCAGGTCACAGCATCATCATCAACTGGGAACTTCTGGGAAACGCCAATTTTGGGGCCCCACAGCCGATGTAAAGAACTGGAAACTCTAAGGGTGGGGCTGGAATTCTGTGCTTTATAAACTGTCCCAGTATTTCTGTTGTACACTAGTTTGGAAAAGTAGTTAGGAAACGGCTTTCTCTGGCAGCACAACTAAGCACTCCCATCAAAGGAGAATCTACTTCTGAAAGGGAATAGCAAACGTACCATCTTAATAACACATTTCAGGGCATTAAAGGAATCCTTTCCTAGAACTAACCTAACTTCACATGTACCATAAACTCACTTCTTCTACAGAAGAAATGCAGAACTTACTTATTAACACCTAATATACAGGTACCTATTCCTGGGACTGTTTGACATCAAGTACCCTTCAATCTTCTCCTGGGTCTCTTTATCTTTACTTATAATGATTTTTTGAAACTCTTCATCATCCTTGTCAAGCTCCAGAATCAAATATATCCTCACTTTACTACTCAAATAATTAAAACGCATTTCCTCTCATTGAATCATAGAAAATGCCACAAAACCTAGGCTTCTTCTATTCTACCTACATTTTACAGTACAAGACATATCAATACTACTAAAAATTAAAAAAAATAAAACTTTCTGTTCTTCTATATATTCTGATCCCTCCCCCTCACCTCGGTTCTTTCTAAAAGTTTTAGTTCATCGTAAGGTCATGAAGTAGTTCACGTATATCGCACTCAACATTCTGATCCTCATCTGTCCTATTAAGTAAGCACCAACCAGATGGCTATTCCTCTGACACTCTCCCCCGAGCAGGTTTTAGTTAATTAAAAATGATTATTTTTACTACATATTTTATATTCAGCCAGATGTTACCTGTGGTCATTTCTGGAAAGGATCATTTGGTGGTGGTTATAAAATACATATGTTCTTTTGGGAGGCAGGACTCTTGCGCATGATCGGGAGAACTGTAGAAATTGATTTCACCTCATACCTTTTTCATAGTGCCAAAACGGGCATAGCATTTCATTTCCTTACAAAGTTTAATCAAGTTCTCCTTCTTTCTATTCCTGTACTCTGGCCCTATTTATGTTGTATAAAAAATGATCAAGTTGATGGAAGAAAAATTAATACTGGTCTCACTCTGAACTACAAGTGCAGGTTGATTTTTCCAAAGAAACTGATTTGATTTTTCTAGATTGGGCTTAAGACATATATGTATAGCATAGCACACTGTTCTGCTCCATGAGAACAGATACCACTGTTCTTGGGGGGATGTACATCCAGGTGGTATTTGAAACAGTTCCCACGTTGCGTAGGTCCCCTCAGATGCTGTATTTCATACAAACTAATTTGTCTAAATTTCCCATCAGTGCTAAAATAACCCAGTGAGACGGTACTGTATTTATGAAATTGTTTTCTGATTACAGTAGTCATTTTCTCTTCATTTGCAGACAAACTAGAATCCAAACAAACCCCTGGCTTTTTTTTTTTTTTTTCTTATAAAAAGCAACACTGAACTTCCTTTTTAAAAAAAAATTCAGTTCTTGAGGTCACCAAAAATTCTGGAAGTCTAAGAGATAAAATTAACCATTCGGACTAAATTTATTTAGATGGTTGGTCTTTGCCAAAACACTACTTAGAATGCCAAAGTGAGTCTTTTGAAAGTCTAACGTTCACATGCCGACAAACATTAGTATGGCAGGATTTATAAACAATTAAGAAAGTTTCAATTCCAGAGCTCTGGCTGTGTCTTAGATATCTCATGGCATGATGTGGATCTAGGTTATGGGCTCAGCTATGATGTTCTATGGGACCTTGCAGAGGTGCCTTTTCTCATGTAGAAAATGATGGACAGAACCTTAAGCCCCTAAACTTTATGACTGGTTGTATTAAAATAACTTGAAGACTTAATATGCTTTATTGAACAATTGTGACAACTTTCAGGGAGATTGCTTTTATTGACTTAGAAGCTTTAAACACAACACAGAACTTATTTTCTGATTGCACAAAGCATCTGACCCCAGAGCTCTCAAGCAGACAAATCTGCTTGTAGTAAATCACAGTCACCTCAAAAATGACCTCTTCCTCTTATGCTTTCACAACAATCAGCACTTACTGGGGTCTTCCTATTAGTCATGTAAGTTACATTTCATTTTGAGAGCCAGGTAAGGTGTAGACGTTCCTGATGTAGAGGCCAATAGTCCTTGGAATAAACTGTCCCCCCAAAATACAAGATTATTTACCTTTAGATCAGGCCATGCTCATCAGCCTCTAATATGTCTGAGGGACTCACCAGTCTTAATTTCCTATGTGAATCTGTAATTGTCTGCAGAGGTCAATTTCAGTGGATGCCTCATATAAATTAGAATTGAAGATAATGACGCCTGTTCACTTGATCAACGAAAATGACCAGCTGGGCTTAACAGGAGGAAAACAGAACCCCTGAGAAATTGGAACAGTTTCAAAGGTGAGAGAATGTAATTATTTACTGTGAAGTGTCTTCCGCAAAGGTGACTGACCATTGAGCTGGTCAGTCATGTCACGAAGGAAGATGTGGCATTTGGAGCCACTTACCATATCTAAAGGCGTAAGTCAAAAGTCAGCTTTCTGAAGGTGTTGGATGAGAGCACGATTACTTCTCCGTTCTTATTTTAGTCATTTCACTTACAATTAGAGAGGTGCTTTGAGGGACTTGCCTAATTGACTCCTGAGAGGCAAATTCTAATTTAGATGGCTACAATCAATTTTTCTCTTTATAGCCATAAAACATTTTCTTGGATTTGTTGTAATTAGCCTTAGGGTACTATAAGTCCAGGGCTGAAAGCACCTTGATTATCATCTGCCTCAACCCTTTCATTTTACGGATGAAGAAACTGAGGTCCAGGGAGGTGAACTGACTGGACCGAGGTCACAAAGATAGAACGAGGAAGAGGCTGGGCCAGAATTCGGCAGATGAGAGACCCAAACACAAATGACTCCCAGTCTAGCATTTCTCATTTATGAGTAGCTGGAGATTCATTCAGGAAGGAAAAGATCCCATAAAAAATCACAATTTAAGAACAAAGAGGTTCTGTAATGTGGTAAAGGTGCTAGCAAGCAAAACAGGCGGAGGTATAAGGTTCAGAGACTTCAGTGGGCAAAGGAAGGCATAGACGGCAATGCAGACTGTCACTCCGCGGAGCTGACGTCACGTGAGCCCGGTGTCTGTGTCTGTGTGCGTGCAGGGACAGCTGCACACGGGGGTGACCGCACAGACTCAGGAGCCAGGTAGTCTGCCTGGGCTTGACTCGAGTGCTAGTTTTAAGTTCTGTGATCTTTGGCAACTTACGTGATCTCTCTGTGCCTCAGTCCATTATCTGCACAAAAGGATGACAGTATGTATTCATTTTTGGAAGGATTTAAACCTTAATGTACTTACATAACTGTTGAAGGGATTAAACAAGGATTAAATAAACTGATGTATGTAAAGAGTTTAACACTTATTGTGCTACACTATTTTCTGCTGTTTTACTCCTATTCACTATACCAGAAAAATCTTCAAAGTTTCAGAAATATGGACCTAAGTTGTATTCACTGATAATGTACTGGGAGGGGGTGCTTTATCTGAGATAAATACCCAAGGAGTCTACTGGAGAGATTCAGGATTCAAAAAATCATTAATAAAACCTCTTCATATATTTTGTGGATTAATTTTTCAATATGTACTATTACAATTTAAAGTTAAAAAATAAACAAATACAAGGGTTTGTTTTTTTATTTAAAACACACAGCATCCATAGTTTTGTATAATAACGACAGAACTTCATTAACAAAACAATTAATAAAAGAGCATATCTGTTGCAAAAATTAAAGACGCATTTTCATGGCAGGAAATCAGTGCCGAGTCAGTGCCTCCTGAAGTCGGTCATTCAGTGCAGCGGAAGGTCAGGGACGCTGCGTTTTCTTTGGTTAGAGCACATTTCTTGGGCAGTTTAACATCTTTTCCCTTCGAATTTAATGTTGTCAAAGCTATCATTAACATTTTACTCAAGAGGTTTTAAGAGAAAACCTTCATGAAGTTAACAGTACAGATCTAGTCATTAAGACCATTTCACATGTGCCCAAAATGAGTACCGTATGTGCAATAGTTGGTATTTTTCTTTCATTCTTTGAATTACATTCCATGGAAATTTCAAGGGAAAAAAAGACAGTTACCTGTTCTCTCAGTTTTTAATTAAGTCATTTTAAAAATCATACAGAAAAATAATTTTTAAACATTGTAAAAAAAAAACTTCTCTGGAATTTATTGCTGATTTAAGACATTGGAAGATCATGATAAGCTGCATATCTTCCAGTCACGTGATGATAAATCTGTGAGGAAAGCAGTTCCGTTAATTAATAATTATTATATTATTACACATATCAATTAATAATTATGCTATTATATAACAATTAATCATTTTAATCAATGCTTCATAATAATTATGCTATTATATAATAATTAATAATTTTAATTAACATTTCATTATAAAGCCCTGCTATTATGCACTTCAGCAAACTCTCCATCCGACCTACATTAGGAAGGAGGAGGTTTACTTGGGAAGAAGCAGGGACTTTGGCTTGATGATGTCAGAGTGTTCCTCTCTAGTTCTCAGGGCCCTGGGGATGACTCTTCATTTCTTCCTCAAAAACAGTTGTCAGCTTGTTCTAAGGACAGTGGGTTATTTCTTACCTGCCTCTCAATGTCCAAAAGCAGAGCGCTGGCACCTATTCGGAAGAGTTCTGGCTTCAGCCACTCATCCCCTAGCTCTTCCTTTACAAGGGAGAGCCAAGCGAGGGAATCCTTCGCAGTGCGGATACCGCCTGCTGGCTTGAAGCCTACCTACAAGGGAAGGTGGGAAAGAGAGCGAGGTCTGCTGTTACCAGATTACTCTTGAAAATAGCGCTGCATTAATACAAGTCTCGATTCTTTGACTCTCCTTTTTTAGTCTATTTCCATTCACCCAGCAAAAGAGCTTAGATTACTGACTCATGTCCATTCACACTACAAAATGACTTTCCCAGGATTAACAGGAAGAATGTCACTGCTTCTGAGGAGACACTAATGAGAGTGAATAACCCTCATTAACATTTCACTTATCGGGAAGCCATAAACCTCAACCATTTAGACTACAGCTGTGAACCTGAGATAAACAAAAAAAAAAGTGTCAATAAATAGGAAAACATATCACAAAAGCCCATTTGTTCTATATTTCTACAAGTAAGCCTGTGTAGACACCTTTCTGCCCTTCCTCTTAAGGTGAAAAAGACACATAATTGTATTTAATACAAGAAGAGCAAATCGACAAGGTCACACTAACTGAACAGCCAGCAATCAGCAAGAAGGGTTGACAGTTGTTTTAATCAGCTCAACTGCAGGGACTTTTTTACCCTAAGCCGTAAGTAGACAGAGTTTTCGAGGTCTGTCTGGAAAAATTCTAGCCATTGTTAACATAATGAGAACAGTTTGGGCAACATCAGTGTAACCTGGCAGCCAAGGAGAGTGGACTGGAATGTGCACGTGTGAACAATGATGACTTCACTGTACTAGTCAGTGACAATAGATGCCATTGAGTGAGCATGTGTACGGTGTGGCCATTGTATTTAAAATGACTGAACGAGTAGAGCAATGGATCTGCATCAATTTTTGTGTTAAGCTTAAACATTCCTCTGTGGAAACTATTTGGATGACTCAGAAGGCCACAGCTATGGGCAACTGGTGATTGGCAGTTTCATCACGATAACATGCCCACTCAAGCAGCACATCTCGTGCAGAGTTTTTTAGCAAAACATCAAATCACCCAGATGACTCAGCTCTACTATAGTCCAGATTTGGTGCCCTGTGACTTCTGGCCTTTCTCAAAACTGAAATCACCTTTGAAAGGGAAGAAATTTCAGACTGTCAATGAGATTCAGGAAAATACGACAGGGCAGCTGTAGTGATTGGGAGAACTGTGAGGTTGCAAGGTACCTAGTTTGAAGGGGACTAAGGAGTCACTGTCCTGTGCACAATGCTTCTTGTATCTTGTATCCTCTTCAATAAATGTCTCTATTTTTCATATTACCTGGCTAGATACCTTCTGGACAGACCTCATAAAAAAGCAGCCAGACCAGTTCAATAAGCACAGCAGAAAAAGACAGTGTGGGGGCTCTTCCCACTTCAGTAGTTTTTAAGGGTGACCACAAAAGAACACAATCAGCCAATACCTACTGTTTACAAGTGATGTCCCCGCATCCATTAGAAAAGGATAGATGTGTTTCATATACAGTAAAACCTGCTTATCTGGATTTACTTGTCTCAAGAAGTGACTATGCCATAGAGACTAGAGATGGAAGCAATCAAGAAAACACCCCAAGGCCTAAACACTTAAGCTCACGCACTTGACCACGCCGAGCTAAGGGTCTCCTTGGCAGCACTAGCAAAAGGCGACTGCTAACAGAATACTAAAGAAGGGAGACAATACCAATCCCAGCAAGAACCCTCGCAGTTAATATGGACTCTACCATTTTCCTCCTCACACCCCACCCAACTGATCAGCAGACAAGCCCTGCCTTCTTCACTTCTATCTGCCCCTGTGCACACTTTCCTATCTACTTTCCTATCTACTCTCACTTCTACTGTTTTAGGTTAGCCCCTCATCAATTCTCATTAGGAATATCAGCAAAGGCCTCCCAACTGGTTTCCCTGCCTCATCCACACAACACCATGCAGCTAGGCAGCAGCCGTAGAGATTGTGACTCTATCTGCCTACTGCTCTGGAACCCAAATGACTATGGGAGAGTGAGGGGAGTTGGGAGGAGTAGGGAAGATCACGGGATGAGGTTATTTATTGAGAAGAAGCAAAAAAATAATAATAATAACATCCCAATTAGCTGATATTAGCAAACATGTTAATCCTAGGAGCATTTCTATCATTGAGGCCCCTCTGCATAGAGATTTTTCTATATAATTCAGTTGGGTCAGTGAGTCTGTTCAGCAATGCTTCTAAAGAGAGGTTCTAGCATAAGTTTGTACCTTTTTAAGGGAAAGGATATGGAAAACATAAACCTGCAATGAAATTATGAAATATTAAACCTCTGCTTCTCAGGAGTGACACTACTCATGGTCTGGAAGGTGGCTGATCACATTTTGAAATGCCCCTTAAATCAGTAATGTGGAAACTTTTCAGTCTAAGGGCTGCCCCGGCAACTTGTCAACAACCTGAAAGGACGCACCTGGTTTGCGAGATACACCTGCAGCACCTCAGTGTGTGAAATCAAAGGTGATTGGCATGAATACAGATTGACTTGCACCTGTCCATATCTTAATGAAACTAGCATGAGCTGTGCTTATTAGCTGAGGAAAAGGGTCAACACAATTAAAAATAAAGTGCTGAAAGATGATATATCCCTCACTCCCTAAACTGGTCGAGAACACTGAGCATCTAAAACTTTTACTGAAATTCTTTGCTGGTTGTGTAGGGGATCTCCTGGGAAGAGACTTGTTCATTTTTGTCTCCTTAGCATATGGGATAGGTTAACATGGCACATAATTAATGACTCAATAAATGTTTGTTGAAACCAAAACAGGATTGGGTTCCCAAAGGACACTTTTAGTGCCAAAGAAGGAGCTTATGAAATGCGGAGATGCCTAAGGTCTACCCTGGACACAGAACTGCAGGGATGAGGGCCCAGGCCTCCATACGGATAAACAACTTCACATCTATTTGCATGTTCCTGGGCTGAGGATCAGAACCGCTGGTGTGGTCAGTCATGGGCCCACTCACCCCATTGCGAGAGAGGGGTGTCAAAGATGGAGTTCTCTCATTTTTTATAGCTTTACTTCATGTTTTTAAAAAGTGTGCATCACTGCAGAAAAGCTACCAAGCAGAAGTTACTCAAGTTAGGTCAACTTTCATATGTAGATCACAGTAGGTACTTAACCTATTTGTATTTTTTTTTTTAAGATATGAAGTTATTCTGAAGGAGAAAATTCTGGAAGGAGTTCATTTCCTTGCAAATCTAGTACATTCTAAAAAAGGTCTCTAAGTCCAAAATAAACTAAAGCTATGGTCACATATAAAGTCATCACATCCAGTTGGCAAACATATTAAAGGTCTTTTTGAGGGGTTTCTATTTGGCAGAAATCAGGAGATTGGTTTTAAAAGATGTTTTCCGAGGAAGGGAAAGTCCCATTAAAAAAAAATTACCTTTCTCTCCAGTGATGTAAGAAAAAAAAATTCTGAGATAATTTGTAACTAAACAAGCAACTTGAAGTAAAAAAGGAAAATCCAAACTCATTTTAAAAAACACCTCATACGCATTTTTTCTTTTAACTTCATGTTTCAAAAAATATGTATTATTTTTCGAAAAGCTGACAAAAGCTAGCATACACCCTCCTCAGCTTAACAGTCTTCCAAAGAGCACATCTAACTGCCATAAAACGCAAAAATGGATATTTAATTCAAGAGCTATATAACGTCTAGCTACCTTTTCCCTGCTGTTTCACAGCATTTCATTATTTTGTTTAATAAGTTCATCTCCTCAAGAATTTTCTCTTCACCTCATATTATTAAAAGTAATAAGTTTTTCTGGACCGGGGGTTTCCCAACAGAAAAACCAATTTATGTGTGTCCTTCAATAATGACAGGAAAAGATTATTTCCCATTATACTGCATACTTTTCATATCACCACCACAGCTTATCATTCAATAAATGTTACTCTGCAATTCTTTCCATTCCTCAAGGAAGTTTAATTTCTGCATTAACCTGTTTTCGCTGGCCAACGCCTTACCAGAAAGCCTCTGTGTTGCAGCAGAATTAGTTCCTTAAAGAACCCATTTAGGAATTTCTTGTCAGTGATAAAATTGTCTTCAGTTAATAAAAAAACGTAAAGTAAGTTTACATGTTGATCACACATACTGACTCCCACACTCACACTTACTTCCGTTAATCACACATTTTCTCCACGAATGTGTTCTTTTGTAATGAAAGGTAAATCAAACATTTATCTTAATAAGGGGAACTCATTCACATCGTCTGTATATACAGACAGTTACCATGGCTCTGACTAGTATTATAAATAACATTATCTTTACTTTGAAGAAAGATTTGCTGGCAAGAAAATACCTTGTTTCCAGTTTTCCAGAAGAAATCTCTAATGGCCCGTAGCATTACTATAGCCACCGGGAAGGTGGCATTTACTGTTTCTTTCCCAGTAGAAGTCTTAATAAAATCTGATCCTAAAACAAAAGGAAGAAACACTGTATGTTCATTTAAAAACTTATTTTTTATACTTCTGAGTCTATGGAAGAAATGAGTTATGGACTATTTTTTCCTGAGGAACACAACTTTATTTTTCATGAATCAGTTGAAAAACTTTTTAAAAAAGATATATGTATTCTTTTAAAAATAATTCTTTCCACATTTTTTCTTCTCTTTATTACAAGATGAATTAAATTTAGCACCAGATGGATTCTCAGGAACTCCTGGGGCTCTTGCCTCTGTATTTCCATATCACCAATTAAAATCACGTTGGTTTATTTAGGGCATAACTAAGATGAATAAAACAATTTTATTCCCTCTGCTTAACATCACATAACACTTAATATAATAATAACATATAATACCACAAAACTGGAGCGCCAACTCATTCCCCCTCGTTCCCTCACGCTTGACAGAAGGCCCGAGGTACAGCTGTGACAACGCGGACGTACCACCATTAGCTGGGTTCTGCTGAAGTGCTTGTTAATAAAAGCACTGTCTTCCAACCAGATCAGGATTATAATGACAGACCCCATGCTATTTCAGAACTTGCAAATATTTTAAACAACTTCCTGTCTCTCAAATATATCTTTAAAAAAAAGATTTTATTTATTTATTTGTAGACAGAAGGGAAGAGAGGGAGAAAAAGAAAGGGTGAGAAACATCAATGTGTGGTTGCCTCTCACATGCCCCCTTACTGGGGACCTGTCCCACAACTCAGGCATGTGCCCTGACTGGGAATCGAACTGATGACCCTTTAGTTTGCAGGCCAGTACTCAATCCACTGAGCCACACCAGCCAGGGATCAAATAGATCTTATACCTATTGATGTTTAACAGAACAACACAAGGAGACAAAGAAACAATAACAGCAGTTAAAATTCACCCTGGGTGATTCATTGTGCACTAATTGTAGTTGCTCCAAAAGAATTAACTTGGTCAATCCTCATGACAACTATAAAAGTTAAGTACTAAAATGGTCCCATTTTTAAAGAGGAAATTGAGGCCCAAAAAATTAAGTAAGGTGTTTGAGTTTACATAGTAAGAGAGGAGGTAGAATTTTAACCCAAGCAATATAGCTCACCCAACACACTATAGTGTCTCCAAGGAACTTACTAGGCTCACACAGATAGCCAATAGAACTTCTTTCACATGGTTACCTATCCCTGAAATAATCAGTGTGGACCACAGACCAGCAGCACAGGCACTGCCAGGGAGCTTGTTAAAATGCAGACTTCTCGGGCCCTACGCAAGACCAACTGAATCTGAACATCAGCAAGGTTCCTAGGTGATTCCTGTGCAAACTTACGGCCTGGCCCACTGAATCTATGGAGGCACACGTAAGGTGAATCTCTGGTTCTCTCAATGTCTACCCAAGAAGTGGGCGATGCAAACAGGGAAAAAGTGGCCAAAACTTCCCCCTCTAGTTTCACCTGGAAAAGACACTTCCACCACTGCGCTGTGGATTGAAAAGTTCAAACCAATACACCTTTAGTAAGTGCACTGTGTGTAAAGTGCCATGAAAAATATAAAAACAAGTCATTAAAACCCGTGCCCTCAAAACCATATACATTCAATGTGCAGATGAAGCACAATTCTGGGTAATCACTTGATGAGCTAGAAGTCAGCAGATCTGGTTTCCAGCTCTGCCTCTGAAATACCTCACAAATTACACCTCCTAATCGCCCCCATTTGTAAAATAGATCTGCAAATTCTTACTGGTTTCACAGCATTACCCAAGGAATCAAAAGAGAGTCTAATGTGAAGGCACTCTGAAAACTGCCAGGTGTTACACAAATACAGAGCAGAAGCCTGGGCAGGCTTGCACTCTAGAAATACCGCAGGAATTCTGACATACCGAGCATGTCACTGGGAGCCTTCTTTTCTTTGGGTCTGTGGGTAGGCCCATTTGGGAGAGATGGAGACTTACCTGCTATGTATGCACTCATTCAACAAACATTTACTAAGTGCTTACTATGTTCTAGACTGTTCTAGGTGCTGGGAATAGACCACTAAACAAAACAGACAAAGTTCCTGCATTGTTGAGAATTTCTAGAAGAGAAAGGCAATAAATAAATAATTTTATATATACATAATTTGTGTGTGTATACATATATATATATATATATACACACACACACACACACATACATACATACATACATATACACAAAAGCCAGGTGGAGATAAGTGCTGTGAAAGAAAATAAAGAGAGTGATGGACTTGGGGAGAGGGAGCTATATTTAAATAGAGTCTTCATAAAGGCATCTCATGAGAGAAATTCAGAGTGAATAAAGGGAATCTGTGAAAGGAACTTCACAAGCAGGGAAACAGCAAGTGCAAAATGCAAATGCTAAGTTCATTAATAAATGAATGAATGAATGACCATGGAACCTAGCTCGTACAACATCAGAAGACGTCCAAAATAATAGATTAAAGCCTCCAAACATCAGATGTAAGAAGGTGAGGGGAACATCCCAAAGTAATTCATGATGAGCCCAAGATGTGTTTTCTAGTATGTGACACTGTGGATTCAAAGACGGCTTTTAGGTACAACACTGGACATCATCTGAATTCTTGTAAGCACCTTGGAAAAGAAGATTATTAATATGACAGACAGAGACCACATTTGGGGCCCTAAATAAAAGGTACGGTCACTTAAAAAGCACACCATCTAACGTTAACCACACGAAGGAAGGGTTTGGAGGCCCGGTAAGAAAGGAGACTCTCCTAGCACATTTGGGCGGAGCGAAGCGGAACACCTACTCCAGGAGCAACAGTTGTCAGTCCAGGAGCAGTGACGGTGACCTACACATTATCTGTCTGTCTGTCCCCCTTTCTTGACTGTAGTGTAAGCACATCTGCGGGCAGGTGCTGTATCTTTCTTATGCACGTCCCTAGAGCAGGACACACACGAGCAAGTCCATAAATACGTTTTAGATGGTGAATGGACAGATGGGTGAACGGGATGGATGACCGGCTACAGCTACCAAGAAAAGGCAAACTATTTTCCACCTTGAACCGACTGACAGGGAAAGGGAGACAGTTTGGAATTTCATTCTAGGCTATCAAAGCTGGGCGGGCGGCTCAGAAAAAAAATATTGTTTTATTTATTTATCTTTAAGTAAACTTTTAATTTTGGAACAGATTTAGATCTACAGAAATACTGTGAAAAGACAGTGCAGAGAGTTTCCATGTATCTTATACCTAGTTTTCACTATCAACAACTTAGTACGGCACATTTGTTACAATTAATGAACCGATACTGACATCTTATTCTTAACCAAAATCCATACTTCAGATTTCTTTAGTTTTACTCAGAATCCAATCTCACTCAGGATCCCACCATACATCTGTCATGTCTCCACGGGCTTTTTTTTGATGTGATAGCTTCTTAGACTTTCCTTATTCTAATGGCCTTAGTAGTTTTGAGGAATACTGGCTGGCTGTTTTGTAAAATTTCCCTCACTTGGGATTTGTCTGATGTTTTTCTCACGATTACACTGTGGTTATGAGTTTCTAGGGAGGGAGACCACAGAGGTAATGAAGTGCCACTTTCACCACATCATACCACACATACATACTGTCAACGTGACTCACTATAGGGTGACATTAACCTGGGGCACCGGGTGGAGGTAGCGTTTGCCAGGACTGTCCACTGTAAAACTGCCCCCCTTTCCCTATTTTCAATACTGAAACTTTTGGAAAGAAGTCCACATAAGGAACAGAGAGTCACAATCCACCTCCTTCAGGAGAGAATAACTACATAAATTAGTTGGAATTTTTTGCATGGGAGATTCTCCCTCCCCCCTTCCCCTTATAATCATTTATTCCTATCAGTACAGACTCAAAAGATATTTATTTTTTACTTGGTTTTATAATCCAGTATAGCTTTATTTTGTTGCTCAAATGGTCCTAGCTTTGGCCACCAGGAGCTCTTTCAGTTGCTTCCTGTACTCCTTTGCATACCCCTATCATGTGGACTTTCTGTTTTTCCAGCACTTTCTGTTAACAAGTGCTCCAGGTCCACCTTGTGTGTTTTCTGCCCCAGCCTCGGAATAAGCCATTTCTCCAAAGAGTGCCGCCTGCTTTTGGTGGAGACTGGTACTGGAAACCAAGATCTTGGTGCTGGGTGTACTCATTGCTACTGAAGGGGTTTTGCTTTTAGGCCCTCTCAGCTGACGCAGCAAGGAAATATATGCATGCATACTAACCCATCTATATACACATATCTACCAATAATTCCCTATGTAACTATCTATGTGTACACTAAACTAAACATGAGCTGTACTGATGTATCCAACTCTTGGCCCACTACCACGTGGACCCTCTCCCCTTGCTTATCTGTAAACTCCCGCTCCAACAGCGAGGAACCTGGCACCTGGCACCCATTTATTTGATTGGTCACACCCAGTAATCAGGTATAGTGCTATCAGAATTGTTAACCACACCATCAACAGACACAACTTTATCAACACCAGGATAGTGCTAATGTGCAGTTTCTTTGCCTTCAGCTTTATAAACCACACTCATTTATAAAGTTACGTATGTCAGCACTTTTTTCCCCCACCTCCTTCGGTGGGGTTTTTTCATACATTTGTAACACAGTCAGATTCTTTAAGTCACAGTCTGCATTCTATTTTGGAATCCCCTGACCCCCGAAATGTTTTTTTTTCTCATGTGCATACATTAAGGTTCACTCTTTGTGGAACTTCTAGTGGTTTTCACAAATGTATAGTGTCACGTGTGCATCAATATAGTATCGTGCAGAATATTTTCACCACTCTGAAATTCCTGTGCTTCACATTTTCATCTCCCCTCCCACAGGTGACCACTGACCTTTTTATTGTATCAACAGTGTTGCCTTCTTCAGAAAGTCATATAGTTGGAACCACACAGCCTTTCAGACTGGCTTCTTTCCCTTGGCAATATGCATTTAAGGCTCACTCATGTCATTTCATGGTTTCATTGTTCATTTCTTCTCACTGCTGAATACTATTCCGATATATAGATATACCACTGTTTGTTTATCCATTCACATATTAAAGAATATTTGGCTGCTTCCAGTTTTTGGCAATTTTCAATACAGCTGCAATCAACATTCACATGCAGATTTTTATGGGGACAAAATCAGTTGGGTAACTGTCTAGGGGACAATTGCTAAATTGTATGGAAAGACCAAGTTTAGCTTTTAAAAGGTGCCAAACTATCTCCGAAAGTGGTTGCACCCTTCTGCATTCCCACTAGCAGTGAAGGAGAGTTCCTGTTTCATGATTTTTTCAAAAAGTGTTCAATTTCTTGCTCTTCCTCTTCTCCTTCTGGCATCCCTGTGATTCAGATGTTGGTATGTTTGGAGATGTCCCAGAGTCTTCTTATACTACCCTCATTTCTTTGTTTTATTTACAGCTTCTTTCTTCCTGCTGTTCTGGTTGAATGCTTATTTCTTCCTTATGTTCCAAATCGTTGATTCGAATCCTGGCTTCCTCTCCTTCACTCTTGGTTCCCTGTAGTTTTCTTTATTTCACTGAGTGTAACCTTCATTTCTTCCTTTATGTTGTTGCTGTGCCCAGTGCACTCTTTAGCACCCTGATCACCAGTGTTTTGAACTCTGTATCTAATAGGTTATCTCCATTTCCTTTAGTTCTTTTTCTGGGGTTTTGTTTTGTTCTTTCATTTGGGCCATAGTTCTACGCCTCCTCGATTTGGCAGCCTCTCTGTGTTTGTTTTGTTATATTAGGTAGAGCTGCTTTGACTCTCTATAAAAGGTACTTTTAAAGTGTGTGGAGAGGAGCCTTAGGTAATCATCAGGTTGGGGCAACCGGTTTTACTGCTTTGTGGCTCTGGGGGGGGGGGCATTCAGAGAGGGGACACTGTCGCTGCCTGGCTTCTGGAGGTTTGCCCGGCACTTGCTCCATTTCCAGCCACTTCACCAATTCCCTGTATGCAACTGGCACCCTTCCAGCTGTTGCCCTGGTGCTGAATCCCAGAGTGGGTGGGTTTGCATACATGGTCTAAGACCATGCTGGCCCTTTAAGCAGAATCTCTTCTTAGAATCTCTAAGCAAAATCCAGCAGTTTCCTCTGCTGCCCCAACTCCCACTGGCTTTTACAGCCAGAAGTTAGGGGATTTACCTTCCTGGCACAGGAGCCCTGGGCTGTGTGGCCTGGCCTGAGATCACTCACTCCCAAAGTACCTCTCCCAATTTTTGCCCACCTCACACGCATGCAAGACTGCCCATCCCACCACCACTGTTGCTGCCTCTCCGCGCCACACCACACCTTCTCTCCACGTCACGGAGTGGTCAGACTTCCATACAGTTCGATTTTCTGACAGTTCTGGGTGTTACATGATTTGAGGTTTAGTTGTTAATGGTCTCTGTGGCTGTGTGAGGAGGCACAGCACGTCTGCCTACACCTCTATGTCGACCTCAAGTCCCTAACCTTTCTTTTAACATTTCTTACAGGGCACATCTGCTGGCAATGAACTCCCTCAGTTTCTGTATGTCTGAGCCTCTTCAATTTTAAAGGACAATCTCACTGGACATAGATTTCTAGGTTGGTGGGGGTGGGGGTTCTCTCAACACTAAGTATTTCACTCTGTTCACTTGCTGATGGTCTCTAATGAGAAGACTGTAAATCATTTCCTTTTTCTTCTAAGGTATTTTCTTTCTCTATTTTTATTCGAGATGTTCTATTTGCCCTTGGTTTTCTTCAATTTGAATATGATATATGTAGGCGTAATCTTCAAAATATTTATCCTACCAGGTGTTCTCTGAACTTCCTGGATCTGTGGTTTGGCATCTGTCCTTAGTTTTGGAAAATTCTTGGCCATTACTACTTCAAATATGTAGACTGCTCCATTTTCTTTTTTTCCCTCTGGTATTCCAATTACGTATGTCACACCTTTCGCAATTGTCTCACAGTTTTTGGATATTCTGTTGTTTTTCTCAGGCTTTCTTTTTTCTCTTTACATTTCACATCAGGAAGTTTCCCTTGACCTATCTCCATGGTCATTGATTCTTTCCACATCTACTGATAAGCCTCTCTACTAATGGGCTCCATCCTATCTACTGATGAGCTCATAAAGCATTCTTCATTTCTGTTCGTGTTTTTGATTTCCAGCATTTCATTTTCATTATTTATTAGCATTTCCATCACTCTGCTTACATCACCTATCATTTTCTCACACTGCATTTTTCCTATTGGAATCACTAATATATTAGTCATAGCTATTTTAAACTTTTTTTTCTGATAATTCCAACATCTCTGCTGTATTTGAATCTAATTCTAATGCCTTTTTTCTCTCTACAGACTGTTTTTTCTTGCCTTTAGGACCTCTCATAATTTTAGTTGAAAGCCAGACATGAGGTATTGGGTAGTAGGATATAACTATTATACTAGTATAAACGGGCCATTAACATAAGATTCTATGCTATTCCCAACAAACTCAGAGGAGTATTAGCCCTAGTCTTTTAATGTTTGCTATGTCTATAGGGACCAGAGTCTTCAAATCCTATAGTATCTTTGGTTCCTTTCCTTTCCTGCTTACTTTGGGCTTCCTAAATATTCCTTACCAGATTATCTTCCCCTTCCTCTGCCAGAGCCAAGAGGGAAGGGATCTTTCCTGTCTCTTCACTGCGAGAATCTGGTGCTCCTGGAAGTAAAACCCACATAAGTCCTGGGTTCACACTCAGCTTGAACTATTTGTCAAATTTACCATTTAAGTGTTCTTACCAGTTTATGGCTCTAGCAGGTAAGCAGATCTCAATTGTAACTCTCAGGATTTGCTTGTCTCTCCAGATTTCAAGATGACAGTTTCCCCTGCTACCTAAGTTCTTTAATGGGTCTTAGAAAATCCACTGATTTTCTGTTTATTCAGCTTTTTCATGTTCTAAGGAACAGGAATGACCACTTTCAAACTCTTCACATGTTGCAGCTGAAACCAGAAGTCCTTAAATATTAAGGTCAGCCTTTATGACCTAGAAATCAGGTATGGATGGAGATACAAATTATATATGGTATTTAAGGTACTTTAGACATATGTCAACAAACTAATGCAGTCAACTAGAATTGGAAAGATTTGGAGTGATTCACTTTAGGTAGAATTGGTATAAACCTTGAAGGAGAAATAAAATGTAAAAAAGGGAAGGCAGATAAAAGAACCACCCTATTAGAAAAAACACAACAAGAACAGAAATGATAACATTCATCCAAAAGATAATAAATGGATCCATCTAAGGAAACTCCGTGAGAGGCAGAAAGCATGGGGGTTGGGCGATGGGGATGTTGGAGGGGACGGGTCTCAATGTGTGTTTTCAAACGTGTGATGTAAAAGTCCCTTAGGAAGCATGACTTCTGATCACCTGAAATCAGTGTTTAAGACGCTAAATGTGGTGTCTTGTTAGAGAGCTGGAGGCAGGACCGTGGAGAGTCAGAGACCCAGAAGAGAGTCAAACCGCAGTACACACATGCAGGCACCACGAGCTAGTTCTGGAGATCCAGGAATAAGACTGAGCTGTAAGGACACAAAACACTTTAGAAAGGACGTTGGTATTTCACGACTGTCAAAAGAACAATAGATTTGGCAACGGGGGCTAAGTAGGCACACACTTTTATTTTACTTCTTATTTTAATATTGCTTCCTTTGCCCCTCTGCTAAAACAAAATTACCTCAGAAAAATAAATGCTAGATTTCAAATATCCAATACCACAGAACACCATAGACTCTCCTCAGAGTTTATGTAAATCCAACATTAGCCAAGCTCACTTCTGCTCAGCTTGAGGAAAAGAATCTTATGAGAAAATATCTCACAATTAGAATAGCTATCCATATAAGTGTCCTTTCATCAGTGCCCACAATTTCAATGAAATGACTAACTTAGAAGATGAAAGATCTGGAAAGTCAAAAGTAACACATTAAACAGAATAGTATTCGACTGTAATTACCTGAAATTAAAATTAATAATACATTTATAGTATTATATTAAACTGTATTTTTTTTTTATTTTCCTAACTTGAAATCTCTAGCACAAGACTTTTTTTGTGGTCTAAAGCAACTCAAAGCTTTTCGAAGGCCCATAATTACAAGTCTCCATGGTACAGTTTCATTAAAAACTTTCATTAAACAACAGCTGCCCTTGTATATGGTCTTCTAATCAATTTGGTCAAACAGAATGACTTCTAATCGGCTGTTGATAAAAATAGAAGATGAAACTTTAATTCTAATAGATTAACCACAAACTCAAGACGGTCTTCAGAATCCATCTAGCTCTATTCTCCAGTGGGTTTAATGACTATTCAGCAACTCATCACTAAATAGAACAAGATGAACATTTTCTAGCTCATTAAAGAAATGTACTATGTATTTTTGCATTGTCCTCATGATTCGTTACAGGGAGTCTTAATTACAAGATAATGGATAATGGTTATTAAACGCAGACTGCAGTAATGAAGCTCTATTCATTTGCGAACCTCAGAGACTGCAAAGAGAGGAAAATAAAATTACTAGCTTCAAAAGATTAACGGATCAAATTATTATTCGATTTTGAAAATCTCATTCCGACTTCATAGAAACAAGAAGAGATTAAAAACTAGTATTAAGACCAAAGTAGTACATTTAAAAAAATAATATCTTAAGGCTATGGCTGTATAATAAGCTTCAGATGTGATTATTAGAAAAACATATAGCTAACAATGGGAAAACACCCATTTTTATCTCCTAAACAACTCTTACTTATGAGAGAGGAAGTTACTAGTAGGATCCTCAGGACAGTCTTGGTGAACATGGAAGATACATGCTACTATGCTATGGAAGAACAGCACCATGGACAGTATTATTAACATTTTATACTTCACTAATGAAAAATAGGATTAAAATCAACTGCTGCTTAAGAAAGCCTGTCATTAAGTGGAATTCATGCCAACCCAATAATAAGAGCTTCTGGACACATCACTCATTAGCACCCTGTTTTCTCTCATTCTCCAAAAAATTACTGATTCAAGTTAGCAAGGAAGTTTTATATGGTAATTCTGATACTAATTTATTCTTGCAATCTGCAATGGGGCACCTTTTGTTTTAAACAAATATAATGTACAAAAAATATGAAGCCCCAATTTAAACATACTCTTTGATACTGGATTATTTCATTCAACAGAGCCCTGAAAATAATTCGGGGAGAGATAAGGTGCAGTGTTATGGTTGAAGAACCGGCCAGAGTAAAGATGAAAGCAGAAGGTCCCTGTGGAGGTGTCAATATGGTGCTAATACTCAGCCTGGAGACCAATTATACCACAAAGACATCCTTACATGATCCAGAGATAATAACTAACCTTGTGAAAAAAAGGGGAACTGCTTCTAAAAGAGAGAGGTAAAAACGTAAGAAGGAAAGAAAAAAATAAAAACACTTCCTCTCTCACTCTCACTAGTGAGCTCTGGAAACAGTTCTCAGTTGGTCCGGTGTACCCGATCAGACAGGCAACAGTGCATCAGAATTAAGCAGTGAGGCATGTTCAAGCTCAATGGCAATCAGAAAGCAATCACAATCTTAGAGTTAGAAACTATCCCAAATACCCCAAGGGTAAGACTTGCTCATAATAACCACATTCCTTGTAGTTGCCTTCGCCTCGATAAAATTAAAAACGGGGCCATTTGAAGTCATGCAAAACAGTATGATCCAAATGGAATACAAGGTGGGGACTATGTAATACTTGATGATTGACAGTAATGTCCCCAGCAGAACTTTTAAAACAACTATTAACCACACAAAGATAAGTGGCAGAATTGCCTGACACAAACAAGAGTCCTTGAATTATGTCTCATATGCTGGAAGTTCCCCTCACTTCTAAAACTTAGCTTATTTGAAATGAGTTTCAGAGTTGTAATAATGCTAGAAATAGTTATCAAACAATGAAAATATCTATTTTAGAAAGGATTTAAATTGTTTAATATTTCTTTTTTTTCCAAGATTTTATTTATTTATTTTTAGAGAGAGGAGAAGGGGGGAAAAAGAGAGGGAGAGAAACATCGACACGAGAGAAACATCAATTGGTTTCCTCTCGCATGTCCCCAACTGGGAACCTGGCCTGCAATCCAGGCATGTGCCCTGACTGGGAATCAAACTGGTAACCCTTTGGTTCATAGGCCTGTGCTCAATCCACTGAGCCACACCAGCCAGGGTCTTCCTTAAAAATATTTTTAAAGAGTGGGACCAACATTGAGAATTTCATGCTGTCCCAAGAGAATCTTGATTAAAGGGCCTTATAGGACCAGGTCAGTGACGCCAGGCAGGAGTCCCCGACCCTGCCTTGTGCACAGGTGAAGCCTACACTGTGTAACACAGCAGTCACTCACCCGTGTGGCTGCCACGCACTTGAACAGTGGTTAGTCCCAACTGGGATATGCTGTGGGGATAAAATACACACGGGGGTTCGAAAACGTAGTACGAGAAATAGAATGTAAGATTATCTCACCAATAATTTTATGTGGCTTACACACTGAAACGATATATTGTGGATTTATTGGGCTAAATAAAATTTATTATTATAATTACTTTCACCTGTTTCTTTTCACGTTACTAATGTGGCTATTAAAATTTTTTAAATCACCTATCTTTATTACGCAGGAATGGTCTGGGGCTTCAATGAGACACTGAAATCTGTATTCACCTTGCCTAACCTACAATTTGATGTCCTTTTAAACTAATATCCTTTAAGTGTTGGGTTTCATTTATTTAGGGAAAAAAAGGCTTAAATCTGCCCCGAGGTAGAATAAGAAGATCCCTGGTGACGGCACTTAACTATTCTCTCTCATCTAAACAACTCTGTCCCTGTATCCGAAGACTTCACTGACCAAAGGGAAGTTCTGTAACCGCCTGGACCCACCCTTCTTAGAATGCAGCGAATGTCTATTTGGAGAGCACACAGACAGGTCCCTCCTTCTTATGCCCAACCCCAACCCCATACAGTGGAGGAATCCTAGGAAATACAATTTTTCTCTTGTTTTGAACATTTTCAGTGGTTTCAATGCCTCTTATGGATTAGCACCCTGGGAAGCTGGCCAGCTGGGTGGCCCCTTAATCCTGTCTGGAGTTGGTCTTGCTCTCAGGTTTCAAACACAGAGAAAAAACTCCAGACCACACTGACAAACTACATATGACCTGTGCTCACAGCTTGGTGCTCAAGCAGCCACTCTGTTTCCCAACCCTTCAACATCCATTCGGCTAATATTCACTGAGTACCTACTACGTGCTAGTACTATTGTACACAGTGGGGACACACCGGTATACAAGACAAGGCCTTCCTGAGTGGACCTCTGCACTGTCAATGGTAACGATGACTTAGTCATATACAAGTTGTTTTCTCTCCGGCTGGCTACCTAAAGAAAAAAATCTTTATCTGTCCCCATCACATTACCCTCTGTTTTTCAGAGATGGTGGCACTCCTGAAAAGGAAAAAAAAAAAGAGATTCATGACATTAGGCTAGCACCCGGCGATCAAAAGAAAATGCCAGAAATGCCCCCAGGCATTGGTATTGCATAGACATAATGGTTGGAATAAAACAGCAATGTGTTTTAGACTCAATATAAAATGAAAATATCAATCGGTAAATCAAATCACTGATGCCAAATGCCTCAAAATCAAAACGCTTTCCTTTTTTTGGCCAGCCTGTGCAGCTGAACTTACTGGTGGAGGGATTTATTATGTTAAGCAAATGTCCTCTATTGATATGGTAGTTTTTTAAAGTCATCTTATCTTAAAATGACACAACCATATCTAACACATTCTTTTTTCCTTCTCATTTGCTGGGAGAAAAGAGGGAGATGGAACCTCAATATGAGGTAAAATGTGATTTGGTATCACTATATTTTGGCAAAGGAGAGTAAAATGAAGAAGCATTTTAACAACATAGCAAGCTAGATATGCTTTAAACAACTGAATCTCATTTTGATTGTGCTCCCGTTGTGACAGGCAAGTTTGGAATATACAGTGTATGTTAGCACTAAAAGTCAGGTATGCTTGTGTGGGATCCATTAACTCGAGAGAAAATTACTCAGATTGAAGAAATAGCTGTTTAAAATGGATTTAGAAATATATTTTACTGAACAAAGCAAGCTAGAAAATTAGGCTACTTTATCAGGATTAGAAAGTGCTATGAATTTTAAACACAAAGCTTTTAAAAACAATGCAGAACATATTTGAGATTATCATACCTCAATGTCATTGTAAATCTTTTTCTCAACAACTTACGATTTCTGCAGAGTTACTTTTTACAGTGACCTGTCTTTCGTTAAAAAAAAAAAAGTGCTAATTTCTCTGTGGGCAGTTTTATCTAGGTGACGGTATCATTGTACCTGGAGACGCACATGCTTTCCGTTAGCAGATGTACAGATGGGTGAGCCTGGAAAGGCCCTGAGTGGGGACTCTTCAGCACATGGAACTCTCGGTTTGCACGTGTGGGTTACTGCAGCTACCACTTACCGGCCACTGACAGAGACAATGCTGCCTCTCAGACTGTTCGCAAACAATTTTCGGGTTAAAATCCTGTCTCTATTTTTCAACTAGTCACACCTTCATTTTAATCTCTATTCCTTTTCACTCAGCCACCACCAGAGACCTTGATGCCTCAACAAAAGAGGGATGTGCTGGTAAAGGATGCCCGGCAAATCTCCTCCAGGGTAAGAGTCTAATCAGAAAGCGTCACCGCCAAACTTTTGCCAAGTCCTGGGCACCATCAGGATATGAGAATCATTCACAAATTCCTGAAAACACGAGGCAAGGAGAAAGGATGGGAAAAAGACGTTTGTCAACTGGGCAAGAAGAATGGTCCTGACCTAGACTCTGGAAAAGTTATGAATGAATACAACATGCCTACAAGCTGGGTCCATCCTGCATATTCACTAAAAATTATCCAGGATCTCCCTGGATGTCACAAATTTTTTTTTCAAGGCACTGAAATGTGTATGTGTGTGTGTGTGTGTGCACACACACACATATCCTGTAGTTCCCTCATAACAGATGGGCTATGAGTTCCTTTTTCAACAGTCTTAAATAGAAATTACATATAACCATATGGTAATGATGTATATTTCAGACAAATAGTTTACACTACACACTTATTACAGAGGTTTTATCTGCCTCTCACAGAACTTCCTATTACAAAACTAAGAGGTTTGAGTTACAGCTATTCGTTTTTAGATTTCCCCCATCAGAAAACAGAATATAAATAGTTTCTTAATATGTATAGTTAGATATTAACCTACCTTCCTTTTAAACCCACATTTAAATTTTTATGCATATTTAATGTTTTTAATACTACCTGTATAACAGCTCTCAGTGAGGCATTTATTTCCTCCCCCTTAAGTACATGTTATATCACAGATGTAATTTCTCCTAAGGATTTCAGGGGAGTTATTAAATGTCAAGATCCAAAGTGAAGACATGGGTAAACTTAAAAATGTAATACCTAAGTGAAGAAAATGTTTCAGCTCTTAAATTTATAGCCAAAAATGGGAAATGGAACTTACAGTGGTATCCTGTAAGGTAAAAGGGCATTTAGAAAATGAAGTCAGAGACAGTTAACAGTGTCAACTTATGCTGGACGTCCATTTACTTTGCTTCTGACACAAATATCATAAATTCACTCTTGAGAAAGGTTTACTGGGTTGACTTGGCCCAGTTTTTATATTTAATACATGAAAACTAAAGAGCAGAAAGGTTTTTAAGTATGAAGGCCTAAGAAGTGTTGAAATATGGAATGGACAAGTAAGACAGGTTTGTTCATGGCATCTCAAAACCATCAAATGCTTAGAGAATAAAATTCTAGAATTTCTACTCTCCAGCATCTGAATTCAGTCTAATATTCCACCGGCGCCTTCTGCCACTCACCCTAAAGCATCTCGCACTCTATTCTGATGATGATGACAATATTGGTAATAAAAGCAGTAACAACATTAATAGTAGTAGAATACGTCTCTGTTTTGAGAACTCACTAGGAGCTGGGCTTCAGATAAACACTTTATGTATCTACTCTCATTTAATCTCCACAATAACTTAAAAGACAGGTACTCTTATTATCTCCATTTACAGATGAAGAAACTAGGGGTTACAGATATTGAGGAATTCATCTAAGACAACAATTTATAAGCATCATGAATGGAATTTAATATAGCTTTTTCTAACTCAAAGTCCAGACTTTTAATTACTACATTTCTGCCTCCTAAACCAGAGTACTGGTAGTTACTATTTTGCAGAAATATCCTCAACCTAATCAAATTTGCACTCTCCATCCATTCTATCCCTGACAAAATCCTACGTGACCCAGTTCAACCATTCCATTCAATATAAAGCAGCAGAGACATTGCTTTCTTCCTTTCGAATGTAAACATGACGACTGGAGCTGTGGCAGCCATCTTTCAACCATGAGGAAAATGAAAAGAGAGTAACAGGCACCAAACCTGACATTGATTATGAACTAAGAGCGGTGACAGACTACACCTCCAACTTTTTTTAAAAAAGATTTTATTTTTTAGAGAGGGGGAGGGAGAGAGAAAAAGGGGGAGAGAAACATAAATGTGTGGTTGCCTCTCGTGCACCCCCTTCTGGGGACCTGGTCCACAACCCAGGCATGTGCCCTAGACTGGGAATTAAACTGGCGACACTTGGGTTCGCAGGCCTTCGCAGGCCAACACTCAACTACTGAGCCACACCAGCCAGGACCATCCAAATTTTTTTAATGAGAAAAATAATTCCTTATTTATTTAAGTCAGTGTTAAGCTCAGTGCCATTTGTAACCACACTCAATCCTAACTGATGAGGTCCCTGGACTGTTTGCTTCTGCTCTGTTGCGCTAGAAATCCAACGGTGCACTACCTCTATTAATTTCCCTTGTGCACCACTCTCTGCAACCGTGGACACGAAATATCTCCCCTACCACATTCCCTCTGCACTGCCTGAGACCCCTGCATAACACCAACTATGCTTATCCAGGCCCCTAACCCCCCACTCACCTACACTGGTAAATCAGAAGGTGTCAGAATCCACCTGAATAAAACGTGGAAGAAGTAGCAGGTGGAAGAGGACCCTAGTAAGCTGTAGGTATTATTAGGAAAAGCTGAAAGTGAAAAGCCTCAGAAAAAGAGAGATTTCTGCTGGAGGAGCAACCCCCCGAGAGGCTACTGAATGAAGCATCTATACACCAATCTGTCTGACCACGTTACTGAAGAAACAGAGAAAGGAACTGTTTTATCAACAAACAGAGAATATAAGGAGTTCTAGCAATAGTGAAAGAACTGGAGGAAGTAACCCAGGTCCAAGTCCTAAACAGCTAACTGGAGAACACACTGAGCCTCCATAAGCTGAAACATTTTTCAATGTGCCTGCTCATCCCAGTGACCTACAGTCCTTGAAGGCCATGGCCCCCTCACTCAGCGCCGTTCCAGCGACCGTATATAGCTGGCGCAGTGCTCACAGTGTAAACTTAACAAATACAAAGTCTAAATAAATTCAGTGTCAGGTAAGCTTTAATAAAGCAGAATGTCTGTACGGAACACCACTAAATGATCCCACAGCTGTCTGCTTGTATAAATAAATGGGATTTTATTTAATTAATCTCTTTAATAAACACTTATATAGCACTTAGCATGCACTGGGTACTGTTCTGAGAGCTTTATACATAGCCTGACAAATATTTTAAAAAATTAAGCAGTTATTTGACACTTCAGGCTCCGACTGAAGCTATCCTGCTGACTAAGTTTGGGAGTAACATGGGGAGTAGACCTGTTTTCAGGCTATCCAAGAAGTCATCTTTTCTTTAAGTTAAATTTATGGGGGGGGCATTGGTGAATAGGGTCATTTAGGTTTCAGGTGTACATTACTAAGACACATGATCTGTATATTGCACTGTGCCCACAACCCAGAGTCACATCATCTTTTGTCACCATGTACTTGGCCCCCTTTACCCTCTCCCATGGCCCACACTCTCCCGTCTGGTAACCACCAGACTGTTGGCGGTCTGTGTCTCTGAGCTTCGGCTGTATGTCCCACCTGTAAGTGAAATCATATGGTTCTTAGCTTTTTTACTGACTCATTTCACTTCGCACAATATTCTCAAGGTCTATCCATGTTGTCACAAGAGGCAGTATTTCATTTCTTCCTGTGGCTGAGTAGTGTTCCATTCTACGTATGTACCACATCTCTGTCCTATCCTCCACTGACGGACACCTTGGTGTTTCCAGGTCTCGGCCACCAAGAATAATGCTGCAATGAACGTAAGGGCGCATATGTCTTTGCAAATAAATGTTTTTGAGATTTTTGGTGTAGATATCCAGAAGAGGGGTTGCTGGGTCATATGGTAACTCTGTTTTTAGTTTTTTTAGGAATTGCCAGACTGTTTTCCATAATCCTTGACGGCAGCACAAGCTCATGACTCCCAACCCAAGGGACCTTTCCTCAACCTAGCCTGTCCTACCCCAGGTACCTGCGAATGATTACAGTGTCCTAGGCTGTGTGCTCAGCAATGATTAATGACGATTAACTTCCCTGACTAGAAACTGCTCCATTCTGAGACAGAGCCAGGTGTATGTGCTAAGGGGCGAACACAAGTGCTGGAAGGAGGGGCAGTTAGGAGACGCAGTCAGGGCAGGACGACAGATCTGCAGTCCACAAGGGGGGAGAAGTGAGGCAGAGGAGGGCTGAGGTGTCCTTCTTCGGCAGGGAGGAGTCAGAGGACTGGTGCAGGGAAGAAAAGTAAGTTATACAACTCTCACTAACAGGTCGAGTTTGGGCTTTGCTTTTCCGACTTTAGTCCTAGTTTTCTGCTCCCCTTTTCGAAGCTATGTATTTAGTCAGAGCATCAGTATGAAATATCTTGATTGGCCACACTGTTTTCAGCCTAAAGAGAAACTTTCTCTTTCCTTGAAGTGTTTCTGATTTTGGTTAAACAAATGTCCTGACTTCTTTTCATGGTGGGGGGTGGAGGGGTGGGAGTACAGGGTGAGGAAGGGATTCTGACCTTATGGTTTCATCTCAATGGATATGTTTTCATCCAATATTTCCACAAAATCCACATCTAATTCTCTCCATCTATCAACAAGTTTCACACAATATACAGTTACAGAAGCTGTTGCTTCTTTTACGTGCACTTAAATCTTAACAGGCTTAAACTAAAGACTGAGGACCCAAGAGTGGAATTCCAGGCATTAGCCACAGGAACAACAGGAAGGGGGTGGTGTTCAGAGAGCCTGCAAGGGCGGGTTTCTAAAACTGGACCACTTATACCAGCAGGCTTCTGCTCCTATAGTTATGTGTTCATTGTAATCCTGTCTGCTTAAAAACTTACACTCCCACACAGCATAATCTTCTATGTCTACAGGACCTGACAGAAACTAATAATATCCACTTCCACTGTTCTTTGGTTCAACATTAATAATGATACTTGAGAAAACTTTGCCATATGTGAAGTCAGTTTTCCTTTCTGTAAACCTTCAGGGTCTTTCTAAGTGTGTGTGCACTGTGATTGGCTGACAGGGGTCTATGGTACACAGTATACACATAGAACTTCCTACTAAAGTTTTAGGACCACGTGACAGAGAAATTTTCACTGAAATATTGCATCATAGAACAGTTTGGATATCATTGTTTTAGCTGAAAACTGTCCCAAAACGTACAACCTTTCTTTCTTCATTTGGTTGAAGGCAAGTAGGTCTTTACCTTCTCAGTTGAGACACTATTTGACTAATATTCCAAATCATCCAAAGGCGAGTGTTGTCAAATTCGTTATACTGATTAGCCAATGAAAATGTGCTTTGAAGTAGACTGCATGAATAGAAAGAACACAACCTCTTAAACTTTTAAACTTTAAAAAAAATTTTTAGCAAACTTTAATTTGAACTCCATAGGGTGTGAAACCATAGGGTGCTGTTTCTTCTTTATCAAGTTATTCAGAGATTCTAATTTTTAAAACAGGCTCAAAAATCCAATTAAATTATCAAAAAATTTCTAACCCCTTGTACTAAGAAACACACATATACAGATGATCTCTGTAATTTATAAATCAACATTTCCTAACCTTGATTTTGAAAACTCCCAAGATATTTCTGTCTTAACCTATAATAAGACTTTAAGTCTCAAAAAAACTAATGAACATAATCCATGTTACTTCTTGGAAAAAAGAACGCGACAAAGAACCACGGCCCCGTTGAGTCTCTATTGCTGTTGCGCAGGACTCATCCGCGAACGCTGTCTTGTCTTTTCGAAGAGAGCATACCCCTCAATACACTAAAGAGATCACTAAGAAAAACTTAAGAACATGGCTGGTTCTCTCTTTCCCTTATGTCAGAAAATACTACCCCCCTTCTCCACATTAGCTTCATTTTTCTTTTTGGTGCATTAACAAAAATTGAGAATTGTTGCGTTTAAAATTAATCTTTTATTAAAACTATGAGATGGCTAGAGTCATAAATCAAAGGAAAAACAAAATTTGATGAGGGAACAGGGTTGTTAGACAGCAGTTGGTCTTTTTTAGTTTAGTTTTATTTTGTTTTCTACAGTGGCTCCTTTGCTGCATGTAAGGTCTCTGGGGGAATTATGTGTGCTTTTAATTTTTTCTCTGTATCTATTTATGTATTTTGAATACTTACATTCATATTTAATGATCTGCCTATATTAAACTGCTAACTGACTACACAGATAAACCAGTTACATTTTCTACCTTTAGTTATTAAATCGAGCCATTTAATACACAATTCTCCAACCTGGAAATGGAATGCATTCTCAAGTTAGTAAATTCATAGCTGGCTGGAAATTAAAATGTTCCTCTAGAGATTAACAATATTTCACCTGATAGTAAGTCCCAGGTCAGTCTAGATAGGCGTGTTTTACCTTCCCTAAACCTAAGACCTACCAACCCCTTACTAAGTATTCCACATAACAATGTTTTCTTAGGTGACATATCTGTCAGTCTCTACAACCCATCACCTCTATCACCTGCCAGGTTGGGGATGGGGTCATGGTGAGCTTTAAATTACCCACAGAGCTTGCATTTGGACAAGGAATTTCTAGACGACAAGGCGAGGAGGGCTGAGTGTCCTGTCCCTGGGGGGAGTGGGTGGTGAGGAGTTATGGAGCTGAAAGCGTCACAGGCACAAATCACTAGAAACATTTCTCATTCACGAGTCAAGTCCTAGTCACTCTTGCCTCCTGGTACTCCGCCACCAACCACAGACTCACTTGCTTTCTTCCGTCAGCCCTAGAATCTATACCCTCTCCACTGCCACTTTCTGGGCGCTGTCGCTGATGTGCAGCTCACCATAGCAGAGAAGTACAATCTCGCTGCTTCTTCTCTACCGAAAACAAGCTCTCAGCCCTTAGACACGTGAGCAAAAAAGGCCCTCCCTAAACTCTAGCTTTTCTTTCATTATTTAAAACTCATTTCTTATGAGTTGAATTGTGTCTTCCCCAAACTGCATATGTCAAAGTCCTAACTGCCAGCATGTTGGAATATGACTTTAATTGGCAACAGGGTCATTGCAGAGGTTATCAGTAACTGGAGTAGGGTGGTCCCCTAGTCCAATATGATTAGTGTCTTTATAAAAACAATGCCAAGGGAAGACAGACAGACAGACACACACACACACACACACACAGAACGCCATGTGAACATGAAGGCAGAATTCAGACTGATGCTTCTACCAGCCAGCACACCCCCCCAAGAAGCTAGAGGAGAGGCATGGAAAAGATTCTCCCTCTCTGACCTCAGAAGGAGCCAACCCTGCGAACACCTTGACCTCAGGCTTCTGGTCTCCAGAACTGCAAGACAATAAATGTCCATTGTTTAAATCACTGTTTTTGGTACTGTTATGTCAGTCCTAGGAAACAATACAAGAACCGATTTCAAAAAATAAGAAAAGACATCACACATGAGTATTAAGAGGTGAGTCTTGAGCTGTTCAAGGTTAAGTCACTTACATTTCAGGACCATATTTCAGAACAAATCCAAACTCAACCCTCCAGAGCACTGCAGCACAGAGCTGGGGCTGGGTAGGGAACTGATGGGGAAGGAGGGCGCAGCCAGGAAACTAGCCCTGGGCCTGGCCAAGCAACGGCTGCAGAAGAAAAGGAGAGAAGAGATGAATGGAGCTGTTTCCCTACCCAAGACAAGGTGGTATTTCAGGAGAGGATAAGAAAACAGTAACAGGCAGGGACTAGCTAAGGAAAAGGAGAAGAAAAGAAAGAGGGAACTCCCATAGGGCAGCTCCAAGGAGCAAGGGCATTCCCCAGTTCTCTGCTGATGTTCTGGCTAGTTCCTGGTCATGTGTTCAAGCCCATTAAAGCCAAGGTGATAGACACTGGGTCCTGTATCTGTAACTTCTCTAGTAAATATTTAGAGTTTTTCAACACAGTATCTGGCAACCACGATCCTACTTTTATTTGAGTGACCCTATTCGGGGCACTGAGAAAAGGGACTGTTTGACTGAAGACCCACACTGGGATTTCCTTTTCAAGCACCCAGAGAACCTGGGCTGTTGACAAGTTTCTAGCCAAACACCTCCTCCCCAGTGTGCCAGTCGCTATCCGTTTCTGACTCCGTACCCAATGTGTAGCCATTGCTAACTCTGGGGAGCTGCACGCAGAGCACTCCGTCTTCACATTCGCCCAACCCATGGCCTCCGCCTCCTCAGAAAACTCCTCGGACCCCATTTACTCTACTGACACTGCTACCATGTAACAGACAGAAATTCAGGCAGATCCTCTGGAAGCTGGTGGAGTCAGTAAGCCCACGTGTGTCCAGGAACACTCAAACACCGCACACCTGGAAGAACATCAAATACAACATCCCACAAGATCATGAGACTGTGGTTTCACAAGCGTCTGTCTCTCTCTTTCTGAGCATGAATCTCTTTCCCAGCTCCATGTGAGTCGCTGTTCCTCCGAGTCAACTGTCTTGAATTAAAAACCCTGAACTTTTTCACCCTGCTGAAGGAGCAACCAAAGAAAACAGCTGGTGGAAAGAGGTGGGTTTAACTAAAAAGTATGTTCAGTGACAAGGGAACGCCTGATCAGCTCACGGGAGCACGGGTGTTAAAAAGCAGAGCAGGATGAAGCAGTATCAGCTACACCTGGGTGTGTGCTGACCGACAGGAGATGAAAATGAAAAATGTACTTCAAAAATAACTTCAGCAAAGTCTATTTAATAAGCACTCAATTTAGAAAATACCATCTCAGATGAAAACACCTCCGAGTAGTTTTTTGTTTTTGTTTTTTTTATTACTTCCGAGTAGTTTTAAAGATTTTTATTTTATATTTTTGGAAGGCATTACACTAATGAACACTGCCAGGTGAGAACCTGGGCACGGCAGAAGCCAATGCGTTTTACTTGTCTGAGTTATCTAGGCTGCGGTCCCAGCCAGAAGTATCAACCTCTGTGAATGCAAATGTAGGTAACATTATAAACTCTGAGGTAATTTATATGCTTTTTCTTTTTATTAAAAAATAAACAGGAATATTTTAATTATTCACTAGAATGGTAATATCAAACCAGTGTGATAGCAGCTAACATTCTACAAACAGCCTTTTGCTGGCTTTGTGTGACATGGATGATCTAAATTCTCTCCAATTTCATTGACTATTCAGTGCCTCCCCCGTTGTCCCTGCCCAATTTAGCAGCTTTGTAGCAGAGAAAACATACTTTCGGATGCCCCGGTTGATGATAAATTTTTTACAAAATGCATACTATACCACTCATTCTTGGGTCACTAGCAACACAAAGCATCACTCCAATAATTCAAGTCAAAGCATGAATTTCCTTTTCCTCCTGAATCACTAAAACAACTGTATTAGTTCTCCATTCTGCTTCACGTGCCTTGTCTTGCTAATGCTTTCTAAACAGAAAGATAGCCTGTCTTTCTTTCATCTTCACAGCCTGAATCGGATTTCCTTAACAATGTTACACAGTTTCTTCCTCGTTACAAGAAGAAAAAAAGAGAGGGGAAGTGGTGAGACAGACAACAAAAGGAACAGGTAGAGGAGGGCTTAGAAAGGGAAGCAGAGACTGGGATTCCTGGCCTGGGAGAAGACCTTGCTTCTCTGGAGTGCCCCATCCTGACAGATGGCATCATTGTGGGTTGTTCTGGCCTCTCCCTCCCTGCTTGGCGCACAATCACCAAACGCTATTCATCCTGCCCCTTCATTCCCCAGAGCTGTTCACTCCTCTCTGCTTTCACTGTACTCACCTCCACCGTTCGGCCCCTCACCGTGGTCAGCGAAACTGCTACAACAGCTTCCTAACCGGGTTCCCTGTCTCCAGCCTACAATCTCTGTCCAGGGGATGTTTCTCAAATGAGAACCTCATCGCTGCCCCACCACGACAGTGTTTGGAGGGAGGGTGTCTTGCTGAAGACCTTTATGCCCAGTGCCCGGCACAGAGCACCTCCCTAACTCCAGTGAAGACAGGGAGAGAGGAGTCACAGTAAGTCTTTACCCAACACCACCAACAGGTCCTTGAACTGTGCCTTTAAGAAAAATGACACACAATGAACCAGTTTTACCGTAAGCTAATTGATGTAAACGAGTTAGGTTACATACAGCATATTTCTGGTCACAGAAACATCACCAAACTTCTAAATAAGGACCCCAAACGCTTCTAATATTAAATACTGAAATAAATGTGCTACACATACACTTAAGAAAGATGAATAAAAACAAGGCCATTCTTTTCCAATCTATGTACTACAGTCCAGGGTTGCAGGTGGCTGGAACCTCTCCTGGCGGCGGAGGACACAGGTGGGAGCCCATCCTGGCCTGACACCCTTTTATCCCAGGGTGCACTCACACCCACAGCAACACTCAGAGTGGGACCCTTCAGACACACCAGCTCACTGCATGTGCTCGGCTGTGCGATGTGGGAAGGAACTGGAGTCCCGGAGAAAACCCACACAGACGAGGGGCAAAATGCGCAAGCTCCACACATGGTGGCCTCAGTTGGGAACTAATTTTTTTCTTTCTCATCAACGTTAAAACGTTGAACAAAACAACATTATTTGAGGACCTATTGTACTCAATTGCTCATTTCACAGGGTGAGAATTTTCCCTGCCTGCAAATGGTTAACCCAAATTCTTTAGCATGCTATCAAGCCCCAAGCTACTTACCAGCTCCACCCTCCACCCTCATCCCAGCCACACCGGCTTGCTCGCCTGGACCCACTCTTCCACATCGCACGTGTGTCTCGGCCTGACACGCCCTTCCTCCAAATCTACACATACTGGCTCCTGCACAAATGTCCCTTGCTTTGCAAACTGTTCAATGACTTCTCCAAAGAAGATTGGTCAAGTTCCTGCAGGACGTGGCATAAATGTCCCTGTGGCTCCTGACTTCCCAAAAGGGTACCACATAAACCCTATTTATCACTTCCTCATCAGATAAAGAGCTAATGTCAGTCCTTCAAGGGAAGGAGCTATGTTTTGCTTACTTTCCTCTCCCTTTTCTCCCTTCTGATCCTTCTATAACAGCCCAGAATAGTGTTGGAGAGACATTAATGTTCATTAACTACTTGCTGGATAAGCCTATTCAAAGGGAAGAAACACCCCTAGGCATGAAGATTGCAGATAAATCCTAGCTGTCTTCTTGACTCGCCTCCTTCCCTCTCCCCAGGCCCTCAGTCATCCACACAGCCCTTACCAGCCACCTTGTCCCTGGTTTCCTCCCACTCCCCGCACAGCTTCAAGTTAGGGAAGTCGGCATTCAAATCCTAAGCCTTATACGTTGAGGATGAAAGAAGGAGAGACTATGATCTGACTATCAAGGCGGTGGAAGAATAAAAAAATGTTCTGAGAGACCTAATTAAAAATATAAACTCACGTCCTTTCAAAAAAACAAAACAAAACAGTTATGTGTGTCAGTTGGGACCTACAGAATGACTGATGCAGAATCAGAGGTGTCCAACCTTTTGGCATCTCTGAGCCACATTGGAAGAAGAGTTGTCTTGGGCCACGCATGAAATACACTGCAACATGTAATCACAAAAAAACCTCATAATGTTTTAAGTAAATTTACAATTTTGTGTTGGGCCGCTGTCACAGCCATCCTGAGCTTCATGTGGCCCGCGGTTTGCAGGTGGGGACCACCCTGTATCTATATGCTAAACCCTGGACTAGCCTAGAGACCAAATACCCAAGTGTAATCTTGTTTCTATGCGAATATAATAGGTTCAGAGTTCTGAATAAGCACTCTGTAAGTTAACTAATTATTAGGACACTCAGTTTGTTAATCATGGCCTGTCTCTACTAAAGCCCCCCTCTTTCTAAATAATTTCCAAACTACCAGTGTGAGAGGAAAGAACACTTGTTAATATCAGGGAACCTTGATTTCAGATCAGGGGTTCTCTCATTCCTGCCTACAGGGGAGAAGTAACTGTGGAAGTTTTAAACAGGACTAATTCTCTTGGCTCCATTCAAGACCAAGTGAAACTGGAATCTCCAGTGGCAGGATCTTTTCAGCCGTTTATCTAAGAAGCTCTTCGGGAAATTCTAATATGCAGCCCAGGTTGAGAACCTCATTCTAGATGGTGGTTTGACTTGAGCTATTTGTCCCTGGGAAAATTCCTTGTGAATTTGACCTTTATGGATCTTGGTTTTCACACCTATAAAATGAAAGTTGTGTGGCTGATGAGACTTCTTTATACTTTATAATCCTTTTTGGTCTCCAAAGCATTTACAACCTTTGTCTTGCTTCAACCAATTTTTCCCTCAGTTAACACATATTTCCAAGTTTAAAAAATATTATTTCATTTATTTGGTGTATAAAATAAACCCAGAAACCTGCAAATATTTTTTAAAGCAAATAAAGAAATATTCACCCATGCAGAACAAAAGAGAGCACAGGAGAATCACTTGTTCCATTTTCTAACTTTCAAATGTTCAGTTGCTCCATTTCTCTTGGCTTATCTGACAAGGTACAAATCAAGGAAAAACAGACATGAATTTGTAAAAACCTTTTAGTGACTTAGACAAAAGGGGTGGCAGGCAAAATTCCAATATGAAAAGTATGTTTCCCACATACTAACTAGTTCCTGGGAGGACAAAAAATAACATACACAGTCACCAAATTTTATGGATTTTGTTGAGAGCCATTATGTTAAATTTTTTAAAAAGGAAAAGAGGCAAGTTCCATACTATTTCACCCTCTCAAATGTATAGTTTCATCATTCTAACACAGACTTTTTTTGCATATGCTCCCATTAAAGCCATGACTGCAGAATAAGCTGATGATTTCAGTAACACCCCCTCACTTCCTAAGTTGTTTCACTGCACGGCTTGCTGGGCAACTTAACACACACGGCCCCTAATTTCTTTATGCTAGTGGTGGCAATACAAGCTTTGTCTTGCTTCAACCAGTATTTCCCTCAGTTAACACATCTTCCCAAGTTTAAAAAAATACTTTTTTTCATTTATTTGGCTTATAGAATAAACCCAGAAACCTGCAAATATTTTTTTAAAAAGCAAATAAAGAAATATTCACCCATGCAGAAGAAAAGAGAACACAGGAGAATCACTTGCTCTGTTTTATAATATTACGGAACATTGTGTAGTCTTCTGTCAGTATTTATTATCAGTCATTTAGTTTATGATAGAGAATAACTTTTGATTACTGATGCTTGTAGTATCACTCACTCTGTCTTGGACTGTTTGAAGATCTGTATTTTTATTACAAAGTCTAATAAAAATAAAGTGAAAAACCCATAGGTCCCAAAACTGATTCCTGGCTTGTGTTGTATGTCACTCCTTTCCAATCTAAAAAGTATTTCTTTCTGCTGTTACTCCCTGTCTCTTGCTCATAAGCAAATTTATCTCCTAATGCCTCATTCTTTATTTTAGCCATTAATCTCCCACTGAGAACCTTACCAAATGCTTTTTGCCGATAAAAATATTTAATATCTACTAGATTTCCCCTACCCACAAAACCATCCAACATTGCTTAGAGGGAAAAAAAAAATCAATCTTTTGTACCTGAATCTAAGTTTGCTGATTTGACTCAAAGTATTTTTCTCTAACTTCTTTGGGTCTTTACATGAAATAATAGAACACACAGTGCAAGAACCCTATTTCTCTTTGTTATAGGTTGTACTGTGCCTCCCCCAAAAGATATGTCTAAGTTACAACTCCCAGTACCTCAGAAAGTGACCTATTTGGAAACAGGGACTTTGCAGAGGTAATTAGTTAAGTAAAGAGAAGGTCTTGCTAAGTAGGTGGGGCACAAAATGATCAGTGTCCTTATAAGAAAATAAGTGGCACAGAAATACACAGGGAGAGGATGGCCACAGAAAGACAGAGGTTGATGCATGTATAAGCCAAAGAATGTCAAGTATTGGCAGCAAACACCAGAAGCTAGAAAAGGCAAGGAAGGATTCTCCCCTACGGACCTCAGAGGGAGCACGCTCCTGCCGATGCCTTGGTTTCAGGCATGAACCATGAGAATACATTTCTGCTTTTTTAAGCCATCCAGTGTGAGGTGCTTTACTACACAGCAGCCCCAGGAAACCAATACACTCCTCTTTCCTCACTGTCCCCACATTTTGGGGGCCTGTCTATTTCACACATGCATGTGCACACGCAAACAGAAAAAGCATCTCTAGTGGTTGCCGAGTATCACTTAATCTAACAGTAGTTCCATCAGGCTGACATTAAGCTCGTGACTTGAACATCTACCTCCTGATGCGGCCCATCTAATTTCTTACACCAGCCAAAATCCATTTTTCCACAACTTCTAAAAGTTGGTCCCTCCTACCTTGGGGTAACAAAGAACAATCATCCTTTTCCATAACATGTGTGTGCAAGCGTTTGAGCACAACATCACAACCCAATGACGGTTCTCTTCCTAAATGATACACCCACTTTCCTTTGACTCACTCTTCTGGGAAGGTTTCGGTTTCCCCCATTCTCTGCTGGGAAGTTCCTCCGCATATGCTCCAGTACCATTTCCTCTCTCCCATCCCCTTTTATCACTCACCCCTTCTGCTCCTTCATCCTCGACTGCCCTCGGCTTTGACATCTCTCCTTGTCCTTCATCAGATGGACAAGAGAAGGAAAGACCCACTCTTACTGTCACTCCCTAGCTGTTCTCTGAGTGCCTCAAGTAGGGAAGTCTGAGAATAAACAAGAACTTCAGTCCAGAAATCAAGGGCAGCTGCTAAGTCACGACCCTGCAGATGTCCCCAGTGCATCACCACGGCACCGTCAGCAGGGCAGGTAAACCACTCCCCTCAAAAAACAGTGGAAGTGCCTGAAGTTAGGGTGCTCTCGGCATCCTTCCTCTTCATGTCAACAAGGATTTACTGTGGGCCTATCATGCGCTTGTTTTATTTTTCTCTTTGTTTACTTCATGTCTGTCACCCCTACAATTTTTCTCCAAACACTGTGTCTCCCTATTGTCTTACTTTCCTTGTTCTCCAAAAAAGTACAGTTCAACATACAGATCTCATTCAGTGCCTCTAGAAGTACATCTGTGCCTCCAAAGGCTAAACAATCTATCTATAATATGTTACATACACAGCAACCACAGGGTGGAGGACAGGATTGCGCAATAACTAAAGTATGAAATTGGGAGTCAAAGTCCTGCAGATTTCTGTCACATCCTCAAAGTATGATGGCCTCGATCCAGTCACTTAACTTCTGAGCTTCAAGACTCTCATCTACTAAAAGGTAAGGTACTTCCTTACTTCCCTCTTAGGGCCACTGCAAAAAGAATATGTAAACTATTAACTTCACATGATTTATTAACCTTTATTTATTTCATTATTCAACAAGTATGTATATCAAGTATGCCCATTCAAAAATTCTAATTCCCCAGCATTTAAGAGTTTGCTAGTAAAGCAGTGACCACTTGGCACAGACGTTAAAGAATAATAGCCACAGTTAATATGTTATTAAAGACAAAAGAATAACAATATCAGAGACAAGAGCAAATGTCTGAAGATCTAACACCTATGCCACGTACCACAATTTCACTGGGAAAAAAATGCTTAAGGTTTATTTTAATGGGAAAATACAGATTTATTTAAAAAATTAAATTTTATACATGTTGTTCATCAATGTATCTATCGATGCCCCTCTACCTGAAAACTAACCCTATCAACAAGCATTTCCTAGGCACTTAGCATGTGTTAGCCTGTGTGCCCATGGATTTCTCCAGGCAAGCCAGGTCTGCAGAAGGCAGCCCTGTGATTCTGAAATAGGGTAGATTATATTTTTTAAAATTTCACACAGTAGCCCTGGCTGGTGTGGCTCAGTGTACTGAGCACTGGCCTGTGAACCAAAGGGTCGCCGGTTCAACTCCCAGTCTAGGGCACAGGCCTGGATGGTGGGCCAGGTTCCCAGTAGGGGACGCGTGAGAGACGACCACACACTGAGGTTTCTTTCCCTCTCATTCTCCCTCCCTTCCCCTCTCTCTAAAAACAAATAAATAAATCTTTTTTAAAAAGTTGACACAGTAAAATTTTACACAGGCTAATATATACCACATAAAAAACTACGCTTTTCCTTTACTTTTTTTTTTGAACCCCAGAAGCCAAGCCAAGAGGAGGCAAAGAAAGTGTTTTATGTCTAAGACTTACCCTTTTCTTTAAAATGATACACATTGAGCAAATTCACCCTCAGTAGTTCCCGCACTGCTAGGAGGCCAGCAACTACAGCCTCCCTTCCGCAGGGCTCTTTACTTTACTTTGCGCTCAACAAAGGAGAGGGAGAGTGTGGGTGAATGGGGGTAAACTTCCTGAAATTTTTGCTTGAGGGTCTCAATTTAAACTTACTTCCTGAATGAGATGTCAAGATAATTAGTTTTTACCCAATAAGTGCTGGAATTTTCAGGGCTAGTTTAAGAAACTGCAAATAAATTTGCACTTTAAATCCTTAAACTCTTAACCTAACACACATTTATAGTCTTATGCTTTCCCCACTGATCAACTTTCCATTGCAGCAAACCTTTCATAAATGGAAATGCTCTTCTATGAAAAGCAAATCTTATTTAAAAAAAAAAACAAAGCTGGAACACCGCAGGGGGCTGGATGTGCCATCTGGACCAATACTCCTTCAGCACACAAAGATTCGCAGCCAAAGACAAGGGACTCAGTGTGACTTGTGACACTCTTTAGAAATATACAGCTACACTGCCATTTAATCCACTATCTGATTCATATTTAAATTTTTTAACTTTTTTAATCTTAGATGTTAATTTGGTATTAATCACAGTATCTTTTTAGGATTTTGATCTCCTTTGGTCATAGCAAGTTTCCCACTTTTTCCCCCTTTATTTTATTTTTTTTAATGGCTTCTCTTACATTTTCCTGTATTTCTCTGCTTCATCTCACTGTTTCTGTATTACTTTGATCTCGTTAGGTTAAATTTCGAATATTCCCTTCCCTGGCTCCTAGTTTGTTTTATTTTTTATTTCCTGTACATTACAAAATCCCAGCCAAGTTTCAAACTCATTTTGCATTCCTTCAAGGTCTGCTTTTTCAAGCCCCATCTTTCTGTGTTAGTGCTCTTCCTTCCCACAGATCTTCATCAGCAATTCAAACCTGATGACGTTATGATCGCATCTTCAGTGTGTTTCTACTCCAACCTTATTTATCACGCCTGCATTATTTCCAAAGATAAGGTCTAGAATAACTTCAGAGCAGAGCTCGTTAACTATTGTGTATGTGCAAACACCAGACCGTCGTTACTGAGAGATAAAGCCACTTCTCTACATTTTGGCATTTGCTGGGCTGAAATCCCTTAGCAGGAGATTGACCTGCTTTCAGACTTCTCTTTTCTATAAGCTTGTTTCCTTTTCTATCTTTCTTCCTATCACCTTGTTCTTGCACAGTTTGAGGAGAAAAAAAATATGGCTCTCCTTTCTCTTCCCTGACTATGTATCTATCTATCCTTCAAGTGTTTTCCCCCACCTCCGCTCCTTTCTCTCTCTCTCTCTCTCTCTCTTTTCTCTCTCTCTCTCTCGCCACAGATCCTCTAGTGTAAATGGAAGATCTGTTTTCTCTGACAAAAAGCCAAAGCAAAAAGTTTTCATTAGTTCTCTTTTGCCTCTAATAACTACTTGAAAATCCTCGCAAACCTTTAATATGTCCTATGACTATCTGGATGGCCTGAACAATGTCATCAATATATAATCTATCTCTTGTTATAGGTTTGCTCTCAAAATAACATGTTCAACCTCTGCGAAGTTATGGCACATCTGGAAAGATGAATGTGGATCTCAACATTTCACTTTGCCTGTTTTCACTTTTCCTTATAACGCCATTTTTCTCTCTCATTCATTTCTATATTCCAGGATATTTTCTTAGGCTCTCCCACATGCCAGGCACATAATCATCACAGGGAATACAGATAAGTAAGATTTAGTCTTTGGTCTCAGGGAGGTTCACAGTTTTGCAAAAAATCTAAAGGTAGAACAACTGATGATAATACTATGTGACAAATGCTAGTGGTATTTACAACTGCCCTAGGAGCATAGCAGTACATACAATTAATTAATTCCACCTTAGAGGATCATGGAGCAGTTTGACAGAGTATGGAAATCTTATTTAAATCTTTAAAAACAACTAAGGAGAGGGGAGAAGGCTATAACAGAAGGAGAAAGTAATACATAACAAAGAAGTACCTGGAATATTTCCAAAAATCAATCATGACCATATGGAATAGAAGCAAAATATCCTTTGAACTGATATTCTTATTTTACCATCGGAGAGTACCTGCCTCATAGAGCTGTTATACAGAGTAAATATAAATACACATAAATCCCTTTAGTCCCCAGCATATGGTAAATGCTTAAAAAATGGTAGCTGTTATTATTTTATTATAGATTACATATGTGCATTTCATCTTTCTTTTTTTTTTTTTCTTTTTTCCCCCTGGTTCATAGCTTGGTTTCAGATCATTGTGGCTGCTGAGTAAGTGATGTCCAGTGAAGTGACACTCTATTTGGTACACGTCTAAGGAGCTGAGGTGTCTGTTGTAGCTTCCAGAGTAAAACAATCAGGAGAGATGGCAAATAAACACAGCTGAGAAGCTACCGTAAAAAAGCTAGCTACACCACATATAATTGTTATTCTCAAATAATCGGAGTCTTTTTACACATTTCTTTTTTAAGAGGGAGTCAAGACTTGACAAAAGTTCATAGCTAAGATTCACTGAACACTCCTACCAATATAGTAAGCCTTGGGGTAAGTACAGAATGAAATCCAGCTCAGTATCTTCTATTTCCTAAAGCTATACAAAATGCTTTTGAAAACTGATGTTCTGAATAATGCTTTGTAACAGTCTGTGGGAAAAAGAGATTCAATTATGTTCTTTTTCTTATTGAGGTGGGATGGGGGTAGGAAGGTATACTGATATTTTTTAGTAACTTGCAAAGTATTTAATTTATAGTTTATAATACAGTCATATACATTACTTTATTTGAATTGATCATCAGATTAATTTATTTGCTCAAGTTTACAAAATGTGCAAGAGAGAACAAGACCATGCAGGTCTTCAGACTCCAAGGACTAAGCGTCTTTCCCGAAGACAATTTAAAGGCTACTAATCATTTAGTTAACCAACATGCAAACACCTTGGTTAACTAAGTTTTTATACTTACAATGATGTATAATCCCAGACTAACATAATTATATATTTCTACCTCACTCTCTCTCCAGAGAATTATTTTTGCAGTAATCTAAATGGCTATCACAGTTATAAAATAAATTATGAATATAATGATAAACCCCTTTTCTTTTGAAGTTTTGATACTAAATTAATGAGAAAACAAAAGCAATGAAGAATTCCAGACATGACAGAGTTAACTGTTGCCAAGACTTGCCTTCTTGCTATAAATAACTTTAAAAGTGAACAAAATATATACTGGAAAATTGGCAGCTTAAGATATACTCTAAGATAATAAAGATATATATTAGCAGATAAGAACTTTCAATCAGCTATTACAAATTTGTTTGAAGACTTAAAGGAAAACATAATCCCAATGAGTGAAAAATGGGAAACTTCAGCAGACAAATGAAAATTATAGTAAATAATCAAATGGAAATTCTAAAACCAAAAAATGTACAATAGCATTCATTTCACAGGATGGGATTAAAACCTAAGATCGAAAATAAACAACACTGAACTTAAAGAAAGATCCATGTAATTTGGTCAATGGGAAACACAGAAGGACAAAAAGGATAAAAAATAAACAGAACTTTAGCAACCTGTAAGACAATGTCTAACATTAACATATTTGAGGTCCTACAAGAAAGAGATAGAATGAGGTAAAAAATATATTTGAAAAAATAATTTTTAGAAGTCCTGAATTGGATGAAAAACATTAATCTACATCCAAAAAGCTCAGCAAGCTACAAGTAGAATAAATACAAAGAAAATCACACTTAGGGACTTTGTGGTCAAATTAGTGAAAAACAAAGAGAAAGAGAAAATATTGATTGATCACATTCAGAGTAAAATGAGACATCAGTTACAAAAGAAAAAGGAAAGAGAAGAAGAAAAAGAAATGGAATTCCAAGAAATGGAATGAAATGTTGAAATAAAAATAAAATAGTCATTAGGGTGTGGAGGAATTGAGCAAAAAAGAAAAAAAAAGGAAAAAGGACTCATGGACACAGACAACAGTATGGTGATTGCTGGGAGTGGGTATAAGGTGACTAAATGGTAGTGGGAAAAATATAATAAAGATTAAATTTAAAAAGTACAAACAGAAAACGAAAAGTATTAACATACTTTAACATACTATTTCCTATATCCTTCTTGCAGTTTTTTGTGTGTAAACATTGTGTATGATTTTTAGCCCAAATTAAGGTCATACTACATATCTTAGAATCTGTTTTGTGGCCCCTAACCGTATGTCATAGCAATTTCTAATGTTATTCTAAAACATGTTTCAATTGTTACAAAGTATTTAGTAATATAACTGCATAATGATGTTCATCAAAAAAAAAGTCAACTCTATATACAGTAAACGATCCTTAAAACATGGGGGTGAAATAGAGACATTTCCAGATGAATATAACCTGAAAGAATTAATCCCCAGCACACTTGTGGGAAGGAATAAAGATAGAAATAAAGATGGAAGGAATAAAGATGGGAAAATATAAAAGACTAGTAACTTCACTTAGTTTTTTTCTTTTAATTTCCTTAAAACACAAATCATTGTTTAAACAGAAATCACATCATTGTGCTGAGAAGTTCATAACGTAGGTGGGAGAAAAA